>CM035219.1:1964366-2001135 GCA_020233015.1 Callinectes sapidus
AGAGAGAGAGAGAGAGAGAGAGAGAGAGAGAGAGAGAGAGAATGTTGCATTGAAGCTAAAACGTCCTCCCTCTCTCTCTCTCTCTCTCTACCAGAGAGATAGAAACTGGTAGGATATGCTAATTTAACATCATAAGACCTTATAAACCTGTTCTTGATTCTCGAGAGAGAGAGAGAGAGAGAGAGAGAGAGAGAGAGAGAGAGAGAGAGAGAGAGAGAGAGAGATATCCATTCTTTACACCTATATTCCTCCTTGCTCCATATATTTCACCTTCCCTTTATTTCCTCATTCTTCACTTCCCCTTTGTTCTTCACCTTGACTAACTTTCTGCTGTATAATTATCCCTCAAGGTAAAACAATGATGTCTATATGTATAAAAAAAAAAAAAAAAAAAAAAACATCATACCTACAAAAAATGGCATTGTACAAAAAAGTACATATTTTACACTGTGGCTACAATTTTCATTCACATTAGATCTATCTTTCATTCTTGTAGTTTTCTCTTGAATTTTTTAAAGTCTTTTCCTTTCTCCATTCATCATTTTTCTTTAGAGGCACCTCCACTCTGGGGAATCCTGAGGAGGGATTGGAAAAATAGGGCAAGATGCACAATGGAGAAAATAGGATAACAGCACAGGCAGAAAGATTAGAGGGAAAGAAAAGGTCAAGAATGCCAGGTGTATCTCCAAAACAGTCAGAAAAATGAGTAGGGTGTTAAACCAGTTGCTCTAGGTC
Source organism: Callinectes sapidus (assembly GCA_020233015.1). NCBI lineage: Eukaryota > Metazoa > Arthropoda > Malacostraca > Decapoda > Portunidae > Callinectes > Callinectes sapidus. The sequence goes on from CM035219.1 coordinate 1,965,102, forward strand.
ATGGAGGATGGCAAAGTTGAAGGTTAGTTTACTAGGATGGTCAGTGAAGGGAGAGGAAAGCCAAAGCTGGTGGTGAACATTGAAGTCTCCAGCGATGGAAATCTCCACAAAGGGAGAGACAGAATGTGCTCCAATTAGGAAGTTAAATGGTCAAAAACTTCTTATAGTTAGAGGAGTTAGGGGAGAGGTAGACAGCACAGATAAATTTAGTTAGAGAGTGACTTTTGAGTCAATGTCAGATAGTGGAAAACAAAAAGAGGTGTCAAGTCATTGCACACATAGATGTAACATCCAGCTTTGGAACAAAAATGAAGATACAGAAAGTAAAAGGGAACAGAAAAGGGTTTACTATCAGTTGCCTCAGACACCTGTGTTTTAGTGAGGAAAAGAAGATGAGGTCTGATAGAGGAAAAGTGGTGTTCTACAGATTGAAAATTAGATTCAAGACTGTGATGTTCCAGAAGTTAATGGAGAAAAGTTGAAGGGAAGTGTCAAGACATTTATGGTCCATACTGAGAGAGCAGTCTTGGACTCCCCAGAAGGGAAATCCAAGGCTGGTGTTGATGTCAGCATTTTCTCATTTTAAAAGATGAGTGCGTATGTGTGGTAAGTGCATGTAGTTTTGTGTGAAGGAGGAGAGTTGTCTTTAGAGGGCAGGCTGTGACTGCCCACTTGAGTTGTGAGACACAACTAACTTTAATGATAAGTTCAAAACACTTTCTGAACTACTCCAGACAAGAATTGGTCCAGATTAGAACTAGTGTGATTAGACCTTGTCGGGAGTATACATATCATCATTTTGGCAGGTGTCCACAACCTCCTATGACTGTGCTCCCACATTTTCAGTAATGTTTTAAAAAAGGCACCATAAAATAAAAAAGGCACCATAAAAACCAGTGTTGTAAAGGATGTTTCCTTTCCTCCCCACAGTACACACAGCGAACAGCGAATTCGTGTGTCCGAGGCAAGAGGGTCAGTTCGCCAGTGAGGAGAGCTGCAGAGTATTCTATCAGGTGGGTACAACTTAACAACTAACTTTCAATTAACTGAAGTCATGGACAAAAAAATTAATTATGCCAACTAACTATTAACTTTTTTTCTCTCTTTCTACTTCTCATAATGTTCTCGTGGTATGATGTCTTCGATATAACCTACAATTTCATGCTCTATTGTACTGCTAAAGTTATGTATTACACATTATTTTCTTCGGCCTGTAATGCTATAACGTGGTGTCATCTCAGTATACTTCTCATAACACCATCCACTGATATTTTCTTGTTCATAATGTTAACTACTTATTGCCTGGTGTTTGTCCTAGAGTTGTTTACTAACTGTCCTATTTTTTAACACCATCTACTGTCAGTACTGGACTGGTCATAACATTATGTACTGCATTATGTTAACACTATCTACTGTCTGGTGTTTGCAGTGTGTGGGCGGTCACCCGTACCTTCAGCGGTGTGCAGAGGGTTCCTTGTACGATGGGTTGACACACGAGTGTAAGAGTCGATTTGACGAAAACCTACAATGTGGACCCCAGCCTGAAGGTGTGTGTGTGTGTGTAGAGCAAAGAGAGAGAGAGAGAGAGAGAGAGAGAGAGAGAGAGAGAGAGAGAGAGAGAGAGAGAGAGAGAGAGAGAGAGAGAGTACTATTAAAACTTTTCATTTGATTTTCAAAACTATAGTTTAAAGAAAAAGATATGCATGGAAGTAAGCTAAAATAATCCCATCTATAATTTTAATCTACAAGTTGTCTGATCCTTTAAAGGTTCCTAAAGTCTCAGACAGATAAGAACATTGTATGACACTCTACATTAACTCTTCACTACAGCTCCACCACAGGAGGAGAAGGCGGCTGACCCTTACGAGGCAGTCCCCTGTGACCCCATACAGTGCACCCTCCCTTACTGCCACTGCTCAGAGGATGGCTTTGGTATCCCTGGTGGCCTCAATGCAAAACAGGTAAACATTGACATGGATTACATTGTTAGCTTATAACAAAACAATTTTGAGAATTTCATACTCATTATGGTATGTATTTTGGGAATCCTAAAGAGCTAGCATAATATTGCATTCACACCATCAGGGCTGACATGGGCAGGTAGCATAAATGTAGTGATGCAAGCACTCAAAGGAGATTACATCATATTCAATCAAATGTGGGTCACTTTGCAGTAGTATTTCTATCCCAGCGGTGCACGGCTGCAAGTATGTGTCTACGTGTGCACTGCAACAGGTCACAGTGATGTACAAAGGTCACTGGTCAAGAGAATTATTAGGTCAAACAAAAAGAAAACCAGCTTGACACATTAAAGCCAGTCATCAGAGACAAACAGGTGTGACCAAATAATTAAAAGGTCATCTAATAGCTTCAATCTTATATCTCTCTATATATTTCTGCACTACCAATTCAACCTCCATCATCATCATCTCCAAAAACCTCAATGCACTTCTGTCATTTGTTCTTCTATTTCAGGCCAACTAAACTTTTCCTTCTCTCTATCTTTATCTTTCCCTCGCTCTCCATCTGACATGCCTTTTTTCATCATTTCTAAACTACTTTTGCCATCTTTCAGCTGCTATGAAATCCATCTCTCCATCTAATTTTCTGGTCTAATCTACTTTCTATTACTCCATCTTAATGCAATCTAAACTAACCAAACTCAACCTTATCTCTCTCAGGTGCCACAGATGATCATGTTGACATTTGATGGAGCAGTTAACGACCTCAACTTTGAAACCTACAACAACATTTTCCTTAACAACCGCACCAACCCCAATGGCTGCCCCATCCGTGGTACCTTCTTTGTCTCCCACGAGTACACCAACTACCAGCAGGTTGAGGACTTCTACAGCAGAGGCCACGAGATTGCTGTTGGCTCCGTAAGGTTGGTACCGAGTGTTGTTTTAGCACAGTTTTTTGGCTGTGTTATGATTTGAATACCATTTCAGTTTATCAATCTATCAATCTGATTTCAATAATTCCATATTTGCTTGGAATATATATCATTAACATGATATGAAGTACAATTAGCATTTTCATCAAATTTGAGAGAGAAATGGGAGCTTCTCTGCAACTTTTTTGTGTTTTTCTCAGCCGTCGTGCCGGTCTGGAGGATGAAGGAGAGGACTCTTGGATTGGAGAGATGGTGACAATGCGAGAAATTCTTGCTAGATTTGCCGGAGTGCGCAATGAGGATCTGAAGGGACAGCGAGGACCCCACCTCAAGCCTGGCAGGGAGGCTCAGTTTGAGGTAAGAACAAGTACAGGATGAGTAGAAGACATGAAGGTGTTGGGTACCTCTTTGCTCTTCTCTTTCTTCTCTTCCTCAACATCTTCCTTCTATTTCTCTTCTTGGTAATGCATACAAGTTGTAATGGTCTTTTTATCAACTTCACCATCATCACACCAGTTTCTCCCTCTCCCTCCTCCAGGTGCTCAGTGCTTATGGGTTCACCTGGGACTCCACCATCAACAACCCTCCCACAACTCCCCCAGTTTGGCCCTACTCTCTGGAATACAAGATGCCCCATGAGTGCCGTTCTGGTTCCTGCCCCACCCGATCCTTCCCCGGTAAGCACTGTGCGGTGTTTGACTCTGCTCTATAGGTTGGGTGCTGAGATGCAGTGCTTGTCTCAAGGCACATGGACTGCTGGCCCTGTACTTTGAAATTCTGTCTTCTCTCATAATAACTCTTTAGAAAAACCACACACATGATTAATGAAATTTTCATGGGTGTCTTTATTCCCAGAGATGATGAATTCTTGTTTTAAATGGATGGTAACTGCACTGAAGAAGTCATTTCTGTGCAACATTTCACTAAGGTGATAACTGCACTAAGGTATGCACAACACCTCTGCAACAAACAGAGGCACTTTGAATCCCTGAAGTAACTTATTTACTTGTCTTCCCCTTCAGGAGTGTGGGAACTGCCCATGAACTCCCACTACAAGGACTCCACTTTCCAAGGAGGCTTCTGCCCTTATCTGGACCAGTGCAACTTCAGCTACCAGAATGAAGCTGAGGTCCTTGAGTGGCTCATCTTGGACTTTGAGCGCCATTACACCACCAACAGGTATTTTGATCCACACCTCCACCAAGTAATATCCATGTTAAGCTACACCAATTAGATCTACACACTCTGATATGTATCCCTTTGTTGCATGAAACAGCTGTAACGTTCACTATGGTATAATTTAATACAGCAATTATATATATATATATATGCACATTTCTTATACTTATGAGCAGTCAGTATTGACATCTTGTAAAGGCGATAAAATTCCATTATGTTAAATTCAGCGTTCTAAATTTGAAGTGCATCTATATTCATCTTTTTATAGAGAGCTCTTGACATTTGTGAGAGATTTTTTATAACTGTCCCAATGCAACTTTAAAATCACATTAACATCACCAGTGCTGTACTCTGTGAGCAATGTGCATCACCAGACAGCACTGGATCATGGCCCCACCTTGCCATCATTCACAATACTTAGGTTCCTCTCCTAGCCTGCGTGAGTGCCCAGCAGAAGGCAATAATGGCTGGCAGGATAAGATAGTTGTACATCACTGGTTCAGGATGTCTAGTTGATGTTGACTGTTATCACACTGTCATATTTATTTGCCACTACTACTGCCACTAACAGTTCCTTGCCTCCCCAGGGCCCCTTACGTCATGGCTCTCACCACAAACTGGTTCCAGACCAAGGTGCTCGAGGATGCCCTTCACGCCTTCATTGACCACACCATGCAGTAGTGAGTGTTTACTTGTATGCTCATTCCATTTCAAACAACTCTTGCTCTGATATGCAGTTCTTCATGATGATATTTATTGCTATTAATTTATATTTTTTCACTTATGTATTTTGCCTGCCAGGCAAGTTAAAATTTTCTTCTTCTTTTCTCTACTCTCTGTGGTTGGAAATATCATACTATAATACTATAGATACTCTTTATCTAAACTGATTTTTTTTCCTTTCTAATATACCGAATAGTTTTCTTTTCTTTGTTAATTCTCATTAGTTATGCTCTTCACAGTGTATCTTCACCACTGAATCTCAATAGGCATGTGTGCACTACTCTCTTCTCACCAAATCAATTTCATTTTCTCTTCCGTTTTCTTTGAAATGAAAGGTTTCCGAAGTCTGTTTAGTGGGAATTTTAAAGGAATTTTTCATGGTGGCCATCAAGGGAGAGGTCTAATAAATAACTGTCTGATTGATACGTTAGACATATACAGCAACAATCTCATTCCTTTGATTTCCCTCCATTATAGCTTCTCTCTGTGCACTCTCTTACATGTTCATCAAGTAATCTTAATGAGTTAGTTCAACATAATTCAGTAAAATTTTCCATGCTGTTAGTAATCATGTGTTTAACTACACAGGCACTGTAAGAATTTCATTCACTTGTACTTACATAGAGGAGGAGTAAGGAGTGTGATGTCTAACACTCCATCCAGATCTTTTGGTTCACCTGAGAAAGAAATACCACAAACATAATAGAGATTGCCAGTAACTCTCCCCAAAGATTCAGTAACTAAAAAGACTGAAAATTATAATGAAGAATGGTAAAAGGCTCAAGAGATTAAATTTGCATCTCATTTTTTAACAGAAAAGACTGCAAAAAAGTTTCACATCACATTGCTCTATTTGAGAATTCAAAAAATTTTGATGACCAAAAAAATAACCAAAGAAAACTCTTTTTGAAATAAAAATTCTACTTTTTCTACAAATATGGTTTTCACATTAAATATAGATGGTCAGGGAAGCAAACAGAAAACTCCCAGTGCTTAAGCACCTTTTTTTCTCATATGGCAATACAGGAACAAAAACCCAAGGTACTTATATAGTGTAGAGAGGCTTTGCCAGCCCAATGAAGACAATTAAATGAAGAAAGCACAGTACCACATTCACTTTGGTTTTGTCAACCCACAGTGAGGACATCTACTATGTTACCATGACTGAAGCCCTGCAGTGGGTCACCACACCACAGCCCCTTAATGACCTGAATCGCTTCCAACCCTGGAACTGTGAGCAGAAATTCTACCCTGATCCACCATGCCCAAAGGGAGAGTCATGCAAGCTGAGCCTCAAACCCAAGTTTGACAACAGCACTGTTAGTCGTGCCGGCACCAGGTGAGAAAAGGATTCCTGATGCTTGGGATGTGTGACAGACAACCAGTGGAACTTTTGACTTTTGGTGTATGTGTAGCAAGATGGATTAGTAGTGACCAAGCCCTTCCTTCCACAGATACATGGTGACCTGCAGAGGCTGCCCTATTGTATATCCATGGGTGTGGGATGCCACTGGATTGGGACAGGATCAAGACACCTACGTGCTGAACCCAAACATTCAACGTGATCCCGCTGCAGCATAATTCCCCATGTTCTCCTCACCACTCCATCCCTCATTCATGCATCACAGATTGGGAAGGAAACAGTGACTTTTCCTCAATGCAAGTCACTTCGGCTAGATTTAAGATTTGAGTAAACAGCTGTTAATATTTGACAAATAATTCTTTATTTACATCTATTACAGCAAATTTAATAAAGAAATCAATGTAAAAAAACTGAAAAGCTCTGAGTTTTAAGTACCCATTCCAAACAAGACAACAAGCCAGTTGAGCAAGGAACCAGTAAGGTGGTTGGTCCTTGACTCAGCACCACTTCTTGTTGCTGACCCACTTCATCACTGCAAGTCATTCAGACTCACTCACTCATGGCTTAGTGTCATCTCCCGTGCCACTCCAAACACCAGGATTACCTGAGATAATCTTCTGTGCACCATTAACCAAGTAGTAACTCAAATAGTGAATCACCTGGTAATATCAAAAGCTGAATGAATATCAATCACAGCACACCATCAAAATACAGCTTTCTAAATCATTCTCTCCCCAAAAACATTTACACCTGTCATGGTTAGTTGTAGCTACACAAGGTTTATATTCATGCAGGTTAATAATACAATAATATCAACAATAATAATACATAACAACATATTAAAATTTGTACCCTTTACAGTGATGGTGGTGACACATCAGTAGCACTGTCAGACACACTGGAAAAATAAACCTCAGCCAACACCACCATCATGAGTGATGATGAAAAGTCAGTTTACCGGTGATTGTCAGATATCAGCCTCAACACTGGTAGCATCTGACACAAATACTTATGCAACACCACCCTAAATTACAGCACCAAAACACACACACACACACACACACACACACACTAATCTACACAGAGGTCATGACTAAGACTTAGGGGCAATATAATAAGTAGGAAGGAAGCCTCTACACATGTAGTATATCTCGGCACAAGATGAAGGAAAAGACCAAGGAGTCCCTTACTTAACAAACACACAAGCTCCCGGGCCTGGATGAGAGCTAAAGAGAACACTCTCTCTTGCCCGTCCCTCAGCTGCTGGCTCCTTGCTGTAGAAGTTCTTCCACAGGTGCTCCTTGTATTGTTCCACCTTAGAATCCTCCACCAGTGCCACCATGCAGCCACCCCACCTGCCAACACCACCACCACCACCACAACATTAGCACCAGCAGGAAGGTCACACCATCTGAAGCATCCCATTTCTAAAAATACACTCAGACCAAGTTGCCAAAAAGAAAAATTGCAGATGATTGAATAATTTTGGTCTGAATACACTTTCTAATGAGTGACACCTCCTTTATGTACATTTTTGAAAGCAGAAAGCATCTACCACATGTCAGCTATGATGACTAACTCAGCTAAGTGTACCCTCCTTTACACATACCATGTACACACACGGGAAACACTCACCCAGCACCCGTCAGTCTTGCCCCCAGCGCCAGGTTCTCGGACAAGTCCACAAGGGTATCAAGCTTTGGGTGGGAGCATTCGTACAATAGCTGTGTTGACCTGTGGGAGTCATTCATGAGCTTCCCCAGTTGAAGCAGGGCGTAAGGGCCTCCCTCCTCACACACCTTCTTGAACTCCCACACGCGGTGAGCCTCAGAGAAGACATGGAGTGCCCGGTCGTGTAATTTGAATTCCTGAATATGGCGTGTGTTCTCTGAGAGGGAGACCTGTAGAGAGATTGCATTCATATTTGAGTGACACCAATCAATGTAAACAAAACAAAGTAACATAAGAACTTAAGAAAATGAGGGAAGCTGCGAGAGGCTGTTAAACCTACTCATGGCAGTCCCTGTGTCAACACCTCTGGCTAATTCCACATATCACCCTTATCAGTGGAGCAATAACATCAGTAACAATAAAGTAACAAAATCATACAACCCTGAATAAAGTTAAGAGATGGTATTGCCTCCATTACTGGGCTCAAATGAAAAGCTCCATTGTTAAGTGGGGGAGGTGGATGTTAGTGGATAAAGTGAAAGACATCAGTTATCACCTAACACTGTGCCACTCTAAATAATAATATAAGAGGTCAATGCCTAGTAAATATGAGCATTAAAAAGAAGAGATGAAGAGAGAGAATTGCTTACCTGGTTGAGTTCTTCAGGTGTGGTGTTGAGCAGCTCACACACCTGCCGTTTGCTGTACGGCCGCACCTCAAACGTGTCCTCCACCATGCTGATCATCTGTGGCAGAGTCTTACCCAGAGCTTGCTGAAGGTCCCCAAGCTTCTGGAATGTTCTCCACGGCAATCCTGTTGTGGTTTGGTATTGTGCTGGGTTAGGTCATTTTCAATTGTCAAATTGTTGATAAGTTTGTTTAAAATTCATCTTTTATTAATCAGATTGGATTAGGTTAGGTTAAGTACAGCTCTTATGATACAACTTGAATATTTGTTCACACTTGGAGGAAACATTAGAGAGAAATTCTCTCAGAGGAGAAGTACACTAAGTATTATTCAACTGGCAGTTGAGAGATGTTTACTTATAATATTCACTATGAGTATATACAAGCAATCAAAGTTTTCACTTAAATATGAAAGGAAAAGTGGCCCTACCAGCCCTCTTGGCCATGACCTGAGTGGCCAGGCGACACTCCATGACCCGACAGTTGAAGTAAGAGTTGGCAGCCTTGTTCATCGGGGCCAGGCTGTTGGCCACCACAAAGGAGGCTCCGTGGGGCAAGGCGACGGACGTGGCGCGCAGCGGGTTGAATTCAATGAGCTTTGCCGTGTCTGTGCAAGCAGATTGTACATCTCAGTAATCCATAAATCTAAATTCTTGGAAAGCTTATAGACCAGATGAGGTTCCTCCTATTGTTCTCAGAAATTGTGCCTCTGTGCTTGCACCTTCCCTGGCCAAACTTTTCTAACTCTGTCTATCAACTTCTACTTTTCCTTCTTGCCGGAAGTTTGCCTACATTCAGCCTGTCCCTAAAAGGGTGACCATTTTAATCTGTCTTTTGATAGAGTCTTGCACAAAGCTTTGATCTCAAAACTACCATCACCTAGTTTCTATCCTTCTCTCTGCAACTTTATCTCAAGTTTCTTTTCCACCCATTCTATTGCTGCTGTGGTAGATGGCCACTGTTCTTCTAATAAATCTATTAAAAGTGGTGTTCCACAGAGTTTTGTCCTATCACCCACTCAGTAGGGGAAGAGACAAAGAAACAAGTCAAGGAAAGAAACCTTCAGTTAATCACTTTACTTATAATAGTAAGAAAACCAAGAGCTGCAATAACCAACTAAAAAACACATAAACAGAAGAAAAACCTACAATATATTGACCTTTGGTGGCGAGGAATGAAATGGCCTGGTCCATGCCCCCACCCTGGGTCCCAACATGCATCTCACAGCGGCCACAGATCTCGGCCAGGGTGTCCAGGGCCAGCGAGAGGCCGTGGGCGTATGACATGCCAAGGGCCGAGGCACAGACCAGAGCCGAGGAGGAGGAGAGCCCAGATGACGGAGGAATGTTGCCACAGATTGCTAAGTTGAGGCCAATGAAAGGGTTCTGCATTCCTCCCTCATCCTTGATGCCCCTCACGCCACACAGGATGTAGTTGTACCAAGCCGGCCTCTCCTTATTGATCCTGAAATGTGAAGTGGTTATTTCTACCCAAAGAAAAACATTTTATTTTCTTTAAAAGAGTGTAGCTGAGACAAAACACTTGCATACATTTACATCCATAATCAAATTCAACGATATCCTTTTGTATTTAAAGAAAGAAAATGAATGGAATGAATAATACAATAGTTTGAATTTTTAACAGAGAAGGAAAATAATGAGGTACTTTTATTTGAAAGAAGAGAAAAAACTAAATAAATAATCTTGATTAGTTTTTACAAATTATAAAGGAATGGAAACATTCAGAAATTAACTTTTCTTTTTTATATCATTGAAAGAAAAGAATTGCAAGCAAGCATTTTTCCAAATGGAAGAAAGATTACTTTCCTTTTTTAGTTCTGCAATCTAGGAAAAGAGATAGCTATCAATGGGTTTTACCGGTGAGAAAGAGAGAGTCAGCAGATAGCATTCCATTTCAAATTCTTATCGGTTGCTGAAGAGAGGCATTGTTTGATAACATTGAAGAGATATTGCAATGGGCAATTCAGCAAGTTCACATATAGTGTCTATTCTCAATATCTATAAAACTTCAACTCAAATACAATTTTCACAGACCATTTTGCAAGAACCATATTCAAAATCAATTGTAAATTACTAATACATGTATACAATAACATAACTTAAATTTTTTTATCTTTTTTCTATGTAAGATAGAAAAAAAATTCTTTCATAAGTAAAAGCCATGACCACTTACTCAAAATTATTAATGTCACAGGAGTAAGGAGCATGTGAAGGATCTACATTGCAGATATTGAGCATGCCAGTGGTGTTGGTTGCCACAGCAATGAGGATGTCCTGCTCCACAGCCATGGGGAACACAGCATACCCACAGTAGTCCACATGCTCCCCAATCAGGTTCACTCTGCACCACAAAGTAGGTATGAACAATTTACAACCTTACAAGATCAACCAAACATTTCAAAACTTCTTCTCACTCACAATATGTAGGAAGTAATCACACTCAAAGGTTTTCAAGTAAATACTGCAACTTTCTACCAGGAAGAGTTCTTCATGAAGTGGTTTTGATACTATGGATGTTCAAGCATTTCTATCTTTGGAACAACCAGCAAAATCACACATGAACAGCATTACTCTCCTAAAACACTGTGAGGTGCTGCATACCTTTAACAAATGCAAAACAAAGATGATACAGTAATATGAAAAAAATGCATTTATATCAAATACAAAACCTACAATCATACAGTTACATGAATCTAAAGAATTATTCTTCACACAGAATCAGTAAAGATACAAATGTGTGTCAAAGCTTTTCTACCAAATACAAAACTAAACTGTACACTACATGTAAGTTAGTATATCCTTTGTATAATAGCAGAGAGAGAGAGAGAGAGAAACCTAACTGTCCAGATACAAGAGTTCTGTGGTAATGACCAACCTTCCTGGAGCCCGACTAAAGAACTGTGGCTGTTGGGAGAACGCTGCAATGAACGTCTCTGAGAGCACTGAGAGGCGGTGGGCCTGCTCCCCCATGCTGGGGAGGTGCATCACTGGTGGACACTTGCTGGTCATCACTGCAAAGAGTCACATTCTATTGTAAATCATAAAACAACAAACATAAACTTACTTTCCTCCATTGTATTAAATGATGAATTGATACACAGGAGAATAACAAGCAATGTCTAAACAATTTGAAGTTCTCATAAGATTTTAACTTTTTTTTATGTACTTCAATAACATCTTACTTGAACTAGGAATATTTTAGTACAGAAGCCAAATGCTCTTACTGCATCATTTCAAAGGAAAGCTATTAATTACTGCATTGTTCATATATACTAAACAATTCACATCTCAGAGTATGCAAGTATCACGGTCTTAAAAGTGATGAATAGTGACAGATTGTGATAGAGTTGTCAGTTGTTCAGTACATACATACATGTTGTTAGTTGTCAAAATACTTTCAACCATAAATAATGATAAATATTGTCAATTTTTAAGATGTATTAATAATAAAGATTATGGATAATGGTGAAAGGTGCTGTTAGAAATGTACATAACAATAAGTAGCATGTGTAGAGAGATTGTGAGTATGCAGCAATACCTGTTGTCACAAAGGTTAATGTTAGTGTGTGGTGGGCACAGAGTCAAGTATGGGAGTGAGGAGTGGAGAGATGACGCACACTCAGGGTTAGATCAGACAGTACTTGAATAGTGGTGGCCTGATGCAGCCTTTTATCTCACTATCTCTTTATCTTCTGTCTACTTTGCGGGATGCTGCCACATGCCCAAAGTCAAACAAATACACATCTGTTATACATATTTTGAAATTTTATTATTGTATTTCTCAAATTATTTTCATGATGATCCCAGCACTACTAATTGTACCCAATCATGAGAGAATGAGATAAGCAACAATGTGTGGATCAATACTACATGATAAGGCATATATAAAAATACCAATAACTTTCTGGGGAATTCTGTTACTTGCATAGGAATTCCTCTTGTGGAGATAATCATGTTTGTATCAACACGAAAGTAGCAGTGCAAGTGAACCACACAAGGTCACTAACACCACCTCCATAACCAATGAAGAAGTAAAGAAGTAAATAGTCTCAATTAAGACACAGATAAATGAATAAATAAATTAATACATAAATTGATTAATATAGAAATAAATACATAAATAAAATAAAAAAATAAACAAACAATGCTCAACAATAGCTGACATGCCACATCACCACAAGTGAAGGCAAATGTGGCAAAGACAATCTCCCTTCATAGGACAAATACTTTTGCATAACCAACAATACAAAATCAATAAAACATGAACATTTGTATCACATAACTTAAAATATAATTTAACAATTTATATGATTGATGTTGAAAATACATCCCCATTCAAAACTGAAGTGAATGATAATAAAATAAATGGTATTTTATTTTAACACCAATCTCAAGTTGGCTTTTCCTACCCTCCCCATCTGTTAAAGCTATCCAACCTGAGTAATTTGATCCCCATAAGTACGTGGTGTAAATCAATTATAATGGTGCTAGCAATTTTTGAAGATTTACCGAATTTGCGGGACGCGGGCGGGTGCATAAGCAGTGACAAAAATTCATTTGTCATTTTCTTGCATTGTGTTGATAATTAATCACGTTAATACTGAGTAACATTGAATAACATTAAAGTAACATCATTGCCTTTAACCGAGGTCTATTTTAGGTCACATTGGCTTACGTTTACCTACTAATTAATTCATTACTTTTAAATTAATTGATTTTCATTCGTTTCACCGCTGACCTCTTCACTGCATACACAGACTGAAAATGCACTATTCTTTGTCCAGAGATAAGTAATCTTAAGATTAGTGAGCTGACGTCATCTCTATACTCCCTGGATGTGACATGACCCCTTGTCACGCCCTCACACCAGACACACACACACAGGGCAGGGCTAAGGGGTGAGGGAGCAATCCCGTACACACTTTGGCAGGCGTTGTTAGGGCAATTGGTGGGAAGATATTGAGGATACATACTGCCTAGCACACCTGAGTACCTCCCACCTGCATTCCGCGGGTACCACATGGATAAAAAGGCTTCCGGCATCCCGATCCCGGTGCCACATATGCGAGATACGTCAACAAGTTGTGTCCCGTTCATGTCTTCGCCGTGTTTGTATCATGCACTCCCATACATGACACTCTTAAAAACAATTACAACCCCACGGTGCTACAAGTGATATCTGATGGGTACAGCACTTCATTTTTCTATTATTTGCAGTCCTGAGAATTTTAGTTCTCCTTAGAGTGGATGTTGAAGTCGTGACACCGGATCAGAACACAATGTAAGCACCAACAGGCTCTGCTTTATCGGGATTACAATATCGATCTGTTGCAAAGCTTCCTGATTGGGTTACAACAACAAGGAAAGAGAGATAGCTTCAATGGATTATTAAAAACAGATGAAACAAGATCGTTATGAAGGACCACAAAACTATTTCTTTACGCGATGATTTTTTTCTAGCTACAGCAGGTATTTTACTCTCTCGCTCCTTCTAGGATGCGACAGGGATAAACCAGCTATTACTGGACTTTTATTATCTCAGTCCTCATCAGCTCATTAGGATTCTCTAACAATCTGAACTTTCAACACAGCCAAACATTCTTACGCCTGCCTGACTTTGCCTTATATTACCACGAGATAGACGACTCGAATACGGAGATTAGCAGAAATGTCACCTCAGACTCGCCTCGTTGATGAGTATGAAGGAGGAAATGATGATGACAGTGAGGAAGAAAAAAAGGAAGAGGATAAGGATGCTGCTGCTGATAGTGAAGAGAGGGAAGCCCCGCGGTCTCTGCCTGCTGCTGGCCATGTAAACAAGATAGTTAGGAAGAGACACACCTACACACCAGACAGCTGATCCCACACCATCCATACCACTACCCATCCTGCACATGTCACACTCACCTCCACCGCTTACTGCGGGCTAAGTATCACCAATGTAGCCCATAATCTCATGTTACACACGCCATATAAGGCACAAGCAAGCGTAAGCCACTGTGGTCGAGCAGGTGTTGATGTCATGCGTGGACGTTCATCTCAAGTTTTCGACAATTTTCACGAATCTTTAGCGCTGTGAGCGTCTTCCCTGCTTCTTCATGAGTGCGTGGCAGTGTGCAATGAAAGACGTGGCCAAAAGACGAGGGTAAGGTACACAAAGACGCAACAATGAATCGTCAGGAATTTTCTACGGGAAGGCTCCATGCCTCTCGAGTGCTGCAGGAGCTGTGTTCCCTGAGGCACCTCGAGTCCCTGTGTGATGGGCTGGTGCGGCTCTGTGACGGCTCCGTGAAGGTCAACAAGGCAGTCCTGGCCTCAGGGTGTCCTTATTTCAGGTACAGTTGGTATAGATTAAGAAATTAAGTAAAGGGTATCACTGGAGAAAGCAGGGTATTATTTTACTTAAACTCTCAAGTTGGCTTTTCCTGCCCTTCCCATCTGATAGAGCTTTCCATACTGAGTAATTTGACCCCCATATGTAACTGGCGCTAATAAATTATAATGGCGCTAGCGATTTTTGAAGATTTACCGAATTTGTGGGACGTCAGTCGCACTGACACGATGAAATTGTGTATTTACCAATGGAAAATGTACTCCTTCAAAGACAATTTTTTCTACACTTGCTTCCAATACAAATTACTCATTTAGTATTAATAGTAATAGGTAGGTTTTGAATGTCAGACTGACACCTTTCTCCATATTTGCAGAGTAAAGTTTGTAGCATGTATTCCAGTTTTAATGTGAAATCATATTTTTCTTCAATTTATGTATATTGTTCACACAAAAATGGAAGCTATTTCTTTAGTAATGTATTCCACTGGTCTCCTGTTCTTGCTCCTCCCTTTCAACACCAAATTCATGAATATCACATGAGTTTTGAGTCATGTTCATATTGTTCTGCCTTCATGAATGTTCCTTGCACACATTTACATCAACTCAGTTCAAGTATTAACAGGTTTCCTATTGGAAGGCAATTTTTGTCTGATGTCCATGATTTTATGTCAGATTCTTTATCATATTGAATGATTGATATGCTAATGAATCTGTTTTCCTTCGAAGTCAATCATATAGTATTGTCTTTCTTTATTATTACTTCCAAGATGAGAGAGAAAACAGCCAAACAGTTAATTAATTAGTGGTGTGGTAATGAGGCACTTCATGGCCCTGGGCCTATAACCACTAATGCTGACTGATGTAGATTTTCTTTTCAGAGTTTTGTTTGAGTTTGAGGAAGGTTCTCAACAGGGACAGAATCGCACAGCTGAGCCAACACTGGACATCACCTGTGCCACCTTTCAGGTTATTCTGGACTTCATTTACACAGGCAAAGTTGTTATCGACAATGACAACATAGAGGAAATCCTCAAGGCCAGTGACCTGCTTCTTATGACAGACTTGAAGGTTGGTTTGAACTCTTCCATAAAATATAAATTTTTATAATTTTTTTGTCTGTTTTTAATATTTCTTAAACAAGGAATATTTACTAAATAAATTTTGAGTATAGAAATTTGCTGAATATTTTTGTTGGTAGCATTCACAGTGTTCTTCATAAAGATTCAATTCTACCATGAGCAGCATCTTCATGATAAAGAGTCAGGTGCATAAATCTAGATGAATTAGCTGAAGATAAGCTTTGAAGTCTTGCACTATATACATATGTATGCATTTCTATGTCAGGAGCTCTGCATTCAGTACCTGCTTGGGAAGATTGATGTGGACAACTGCTTGGGGGTATTGCAGTTTGCTCAACAGTTCTCCTGTCCAAGGCTGGTCCATTATGTGAAGGATTTCATCTGTGAACATTTTAAGCATAGGTCTGAAAATCCACTTAATCATAGTATGAATTTCAGTTTTGTCAGCATATTGCTTACACAGTGTTTAACTTGTGTCCAGCACTGCACACTCATCCAAACACTTGCAGGCAAATTGTACGGACAGATGAATTCCGTGCACTGAATGAAGAGCGGCTGAAGGAACTGTTGGCCCAGGATGGTCTGTCTGTGAAGTCTGAGGTTGACATCTTAACAGCTCTGGTTGTCTGGCTCAATTCAAACCTCTCTGCAACACCAGACATTGAGTGAGTGTTCCTTGAGAGCATGTTATTATATGAAGCAGCACATTCTTACTCTCAGAATGAGATGGTATATATTACATACAGTATTTATTTTCCACACTGGTTCCAGTCTTCTTCACCCACAGGTCACTGGTCACAACGTGCCTGCGTGAATCGTCTGATCTGAACTATGACCCAAAGTTCCAGCGTGCCCTGCAGGACTTGCGGGCATCAGTACCACCTTGGGACTCCCCGGGGGCAGATGGGATCCGGGAAGCACTCAGGAAGACTCCACGCATCAGGTCCATCCGCGAGCGAGGCACCAACACTGTGGTGGCATGCTGCGATGGGAAGGCGGCCGTGTACCTCGTGGACGTCCTGGACTCGGGGAAGTACTGCAGCAGCCATGTTGTGCTGCCGCCGATGGTGGTCCCAAGAATCAAGCCAACATTGATAGTGGAGGGTGAGAAACCTCTTGGGCGTTGATCAAATGTATAACTTTGTTCCTTTACTTTTCATTCAGCCGGAAGTTCAATCAGTAGAGAATCCATATTGCTATCACTGTGTATACAATGTCAGTCATCCCTGTTTTGGGAGGAACTGTTGTGTTCATGGTTGAAAAATTTCTTTTCAGGTGGTTATCTCTTTGCCTTGGGAGGAATGAGGCTGGGGAAGGAGAAGCAGATGACGAGTGACGTACAGCGTTACGACCCAACCACCAACACCTGGATGCTCATGTCCCCCATGTCCTACTGCTGTTGCTCCCCACATGTTGTCTCACATGCAGGGAAGCTTTATGTGATGGGTGGCTTCAATGATGAGGTGATGAAAGATTCCCTCATTGAGAGCCTTTGGGAGCCTTTGGTATTCTTTACTATCGTGACTTTTAAAAGTGTTGCTTTGTATTTTGTATCTTACTTGCAGCACTGAATAACTATCACAATTTCAGGATGAGCTTGAGATTTCCAACCTTGAGGAGTTTGACATTTACACCAACAAGTGGAGAAGTCTTCCACCCATCCCCAATGTGCGGTGTGGAGCAGCAGTGGCAGTGGCAGATGGCAAAATCTACTACATTGGTGGGTCACCCTGGAGGGAGCCACCCATTGGTAGTCTTTATTTCAAAGTCTTGGATGCTGTTGAAGTGTTCTGCATAACAGAAGAGGTTTGTATTTTTACAAATGCAACAAGAGTTATCTTACTGGAATTTTAGCCATCACAATCACTACCTTATTTCTTGATCCACAGATATGGATGGCCGGACCCCCTCTTAAAGTGAGGAGGAGCCACGCTGCTGCCGTCTCACACAATGGTACGGTGTTTGTCATTGGAGGAACACGACCGATAGAATGTCCAAGTGCACAGGGACAACTCAAGGTGACAGGCACAGAGGCTCTCTTCAGTGACTCTCCGGTGGGATGGACACAGTTTCCCAACTACACTGTCCCCAATGAGGCCAAAATCCACACAAGAGCCCTGTCAGACAAGGACCATATCCTCATCATTGGCAATGCTGACCTCACCGACATGCAGCGTTTCAACTCCTTCCTTCTTGAGGGATCTGGCTGGACTGTGCCACCAGGGTGTGAATGCATACTGAGGTCAGGGACCAAGACATTCCACAGCTATGCTCTCCTCACTTTACCTGCGGCAGCTATGCAGCAGCTCCGTTCAGAAGAAACTGAATAGACTCAAAAGTAACAAACTCATCATGAAGTACTTCCTTAACAGTGGCAGCTATAGATTAGTTGTGAACCTCCACCTCAAGAAACCTACAAACTGAAACCCTCAAACCCACTAAGATAAAGTCACTCACTTGGATCCACAAGGATGGCTACACCTGCATCCACTTCATCTTCCATCCATCACTCAGCTGATACAATCTGAAAAAAACTGTAGCAAATGGCATTCATTATCCTCTGTGTCTACCCAGGCTCTTAATAGAACAGTGTACACTTGCACCAGCATAGTCTTCATAAAAGTTCTTCAGTGACAAGAGTTTTGCTGTCTGCCAAGTTTAGTAACTAACTAACAAGAAACCAGGAACAGAACACTGTAACCTATATAGTATGAGTACACCATTATATGGATTATTTGGTGTGGGCTGGCTTCACTCACACCTATTACCAAATGGTGGTGCTAAGCAGACAAATCAACACAAATGCTATGTATATGTCTTACAGACTACTATGTGTACTTGTATCTCTACTGATAGTGTTGGTGTTAGCAGTGAGGAAAGAGAAATTCCCTATCACATATACCTTTTGAAAAGTGTTGAAGTAGACTGAGCCAACATTGCCCAGCACAGTACATACACAGAGAGACCGGTGTCCACTCCTCTCACGTGGTGGTGGTGAGTGGTGAGTGGTGGTGCTGCTGTCATGCATTTCAGATGGCAGGTGGTACTGGTTGTGGAAGCTGCTCCAAACCATGCCAAAGGATCACACAGCTGCCAGTGTCAGTTTATTCTTTTACAACTTACGGGTGTTCATTTAAGATAACACTTCCATGGGACAGTATTGTCACAAAGGCAGCCTCGTGCATACCAGCACCTTCCTAGATGGGCTCTGTAGTGAGTCAGTCTATACTGTGTACATAATACAATGTATTGTGTAGCCATGTCAAGGCTCTGTAATGTATTGGTTGGCACTGCTTGCAAGTGTTGTGTTGGTAAGACATTACAAAACCTGTGATTCAGTCTGGGATTCCACAGTTTACTATCAGACAGGTGAGTCTTTGATACTAACTGAATTTGAAAATGTCTGAGTTGAATATATTGTTATTTTAACCATGTCATTTTATTGTCTTTTCTATCACTTCATACTTGATGGGCAAAATAAAGGAGGGTTATAATGCCATTGTCCAGGTGTATGGGCTGATTATTTCAGTGTCATATTTATTGTGGGAAGATATATTGGGTATGTCATCAACTGGTTCTTTGTGTCTAGTGGAATAGTTCCTGTGACATGTTCCAAGTGGATGTAACAACCAAAATGGAAGTGCTGCACACTGATGTTACAGAATGATGTTGACCCAACTGACTGGTCTGCCTGTTGATTAATTGTGGGTTACCTCTCTACAAGGCAACACTCTAAGGGTAAACTATAAATGATAGTAAAGAACGTACATTATCTATCATCTATCATATTTTATAATACAGTAAACCCAGGTTAAGTTGGATCCAAATAAGATGAATATCAGATACAGTGGACACTTTCAGGAATTGTTATGTTTCCTCCAATTTATTTATTCATTTTATTTTTTATTACTATGGTAGCACCAGTAGGCATTTGTCCTTTGATTTAAGTAATATTAAACCACTAGGCTGATATACTGACTAAAATACCCTTGATTTGTTTATTTGAATGGTTTGTGGTTGTGAGCTGCAGCATTGTTTATTCAGCTGACAGCAACCAGGGGGGAGTGTTTACCTCAGCTTTTGCTGGCATAAGATACATATACATATTTTAATGCATTTGTGTGTGTGTGTGTGTGTGTGTGTGTCTGCAGCACAAGTGTATGTATGTGTGTGTCTGTAGCACAAGTGTGTGTGTGTGTCCATGCCACACGTTTGTGTGTCCACAGCACAAGTGTGTGTGTGTATGCAAACTGCACATACGTGTGCGCCTGTGCCATTTAGTACCTATTCATGTAACACATTACACAAATTATTATCAACTGTTAGGGGTAACAAGTGTGCAAAATGTGAAAAAAAAATCCCTCTGTAACTCAGATTGGCCTCCACCAATTAGTCCAACTTATGCAGGGGTTATTGTACCATTAATTTTTCATTTCTGGTTTTTAAGCAATGAAAGTATGAGACTCCATGTCAACAGGATGAATTCCAGCCATGGCAAAGACTAATTAGTAACTTTTCTCATTCACATTACTATCATGCTTGGCAAATTCCACTTTTAGTGCTGGCTTGACAAGGCTAATTAAACTGTCAAAAGTACAGGACTACTGTGTTATGATGTCTGTGTTTGTTCATTAAATCGCATCTGATGTAGCACAGATGAGAAAATTATAAACAATGGAGCAGCTAAGTGCAGTTGCTGTGCTGGATGGTCCTGATGCAGAGAAACTTAAGGTGGGCAGCAGGACTGAGTCACTGAGTGAGTTTGTATTTGGCGGAGGTGACATGTGAGAGGTACTCCTACTGTATGTGTGTGTGAGAGGGAGTGAGAGACAGTTTAGTTAAGGGTGTGAGAGATTAGGAATGGGGGAGAGGGAGAATAGGAGTAATAGTTGTAGTAAAATATGGAATGATCGAATAATAACAACTTTACTCTCAAATTTTAGGGAGATCAGAAGTCAAACAGTAAAGAGAACATAATCATCGACAAATAAAAGAGGCAGCAAATACTTTACCTTGTCCTTGCCTGTCTCACCACGGCCCTGCAGACATCAAAGGGTGTCAGCTGGCTAGTCACAAAGAACTGCAAGGACGGTGAAGAGATGAGGAGGAAATTAATAATAGATAATATACCTGCCCTTTGGAAGCCACTGTGTGAGATTGCATGTGGGGTGTGGCTCTGAGCACAACAGTGTCTTAGCTCACTCTCTCTTCATTGTTTGGCTACTAAGATACCACTTAGTTCAAATGGCATGGTAGTGTTCATTCTAACAGTGTAATAGGTTGAAATATTTTCCTAGTTTGACAAGTTTATTACAATATTTACATTGTGAGAGTATATCATTCAATTAAAAAACAACTTAACTCTACAGCCTCACTGACATAAGACACTAACACGTGATAATATTTTTAGTCTTATCAATAGACCAGTTATCTAAGGAAATATTGACATCAGTTTTAAGGGGGAGCACATCTGCATCCTTTCCAAAAGGCAGCGGTTTTGCAGAGTCTGTAATCTGGAATAGTTTCCGCAGGGCATCGTGACCTGCCTCCTTCACTGCAGTTTCCACAGTCTCTCCATAACCTGGAGGGGAACAAGATCCACTGGTTGATACTTTGATCCAAACCAGCACCTATGTTTACCACCCACTAGGATGGCTTGGCTTCCAAATACAAAGTCAGTGTAGGTTATAAGAGCCACATATATACATGTGTGGAGAGAGCAGTGACTGATGTTAAGCAAGACTTGTGGCTGGCAAGGAAGACTGTGTGATTTTCTGCCCCATAAGAGATGGAGTAAATATTTCATATGAGGTGATTATAAAACCAATAAATACTGCATTTCTTTAAAACAAAACATTCCACATTGCATTTCAGTCTGAAGTGTTGTAAATATAATTACAACAGGTGAATGTGACTAGATAACTCACCACACAAAACAAACACTTCCCGCAGACCTGTAGTATGATACAAAAGAAACACTTCCCCCAGACCTATAGTAAGTAAATTTGCAATCCACAGGAACCAAACACGAGGCATCTAGAGGCCCTGTAGAGTACACCTAATGATTTGCACACACTCACTGGCATCCATCACCCTAACCTATGCATCCCTCAATATATTTTCAGGGTAAATATCGAGGCACCTACAAATGTTCTCCATCTGCCAGTGTATGACTTGAGCAATCCTGAATGTAACCCAAAGGAACAAAGAGGCTATTCTCCTGGAAAAATTGCAGCAATCTAGTACTTATAATGAAGTGACACTGAGATTAACAAGCTGGAAATATTATCTTACCTGATCCCATGAATTTCTTGTCTGAATACACTCCTACATGGTACACAGCCTGAAGGGTTTCCTGCCCAGACTGGAAGATGAGCCTGGGCTCAGGCTCTCCTCGCCCACTCTGGTGGAGAATGTCTGCCAAGACTCCCATGGGATTCTCAACCTGCCAGAGCAAGATTAAAGAGATGAACATCACAAAAAATGCAGACCTAAAGTTGAGATTATTAACATTTAACATAACCACAAAAAGGACCTTCTACCTTGATATATGTTGGGTAATATGCCTTATATTTAATAATATACACAATCTGATTAAGTTTCAATACAAGCAGACAAGATTAATTGTGTATGAAAAGTATAAATCAAAATTCCATTCACAGTAACATTTTCTAATAGCACCCTCTAAAGCCAAACAAATCAAATATACAATGGCACTAACCTTCCAAATGGCATCAATGTCCTTGCCCACCAGCTGTGCCACAACAAAGTCCCGCACAAAGGCCTGGCACTGTGATGCAGGTGACGACACACTCAGTGCCCCAACCACAGCCTGGAAACACCTTGCCATTGTTGAAGAAGAGGGTGGGTGCTCCTGACAAGGGAAAGAACACAGATGATATTCTAATGTGTACTGTGTGTGTGTGTGTGTGTGTAACTTTCATTCAGCAACGAAACCCTATAATTTGTCCTGCCATCTACACATTGATCCTCTTTTTAGTATGGTGTGGAATCCTACACGCAGTTCATCACCTTACCTCACACAGTATCAGATCTCGGAGACCAATCCCATAACCAACACTTGACATCACATCTTCACTCAGCAAGTACTCCACCAGTGCACTGTAACAGAACACAACAGATCCTATGACTGTACACATTTTCATCTGGAACATTACACTTAGGAATTATATAACAGCTCTGAGATACGGATCTATACAGTAGCTGAGAGGGAAAACATGTGGGAATAAAACACCTGACAAGGCACACAATATTGCAAGTCTACCACAAAAAATCCATGTCTATTTTTGATGTCCTATTCCCTCCAAGCATCAACTCAGAGGGACAACATCAAAGGAGCAATAGGTGTCATTACCAAACTTTGGGTTCAGCATTATTTACAAGTGAATATGAATTTAACAATAAGACAGGTAGAAGCTCAGAGCAAAAACTACACAGGTTGTCTTCTTTAATTCTCGTATTACTGTTTTTGTTACGCATGATGTGAAAACTTCTTAAATACCGTATGTATATTCTTTGTTCTTAACCAGTCTCAACACAATACACACACACACACACACACACACACACACACACACATGCATGCACACATTAAAAATAACAAAATAATCTGACTCATTTCTCAAAACCTAAAAGAATAAACAAAGAAAACCTCCAAACCACCTCTAACCAAAGCTACCTTGCATCCCTACCTGACTCCTTCCTCCGGCAGCATGGGGAGGGCAGCACGGAGATAGCCAAAGCAGTACTCAGTGATGACCGTCTCTCCCCTGGCTGCTAGCTCTTTGTTGTTGTTCATGGCCAGGCCCGGGTGACTCACACCAAGCTCCTGCTGCCGCTGCGTCTCCTTGGCAATGTATGAGGCATCTGTCAAGGCCTCGCGTAGAGCCTCATCATCAAACTCTTCCTGTAGCCTCTTCCCAAATGCATATAATTCAGCATCGTAATTCCTGAAAATGGAAATTGCATATCTCACTAATATGAAAGTGCCATAGAAAAATCTCCACTATGGACAGCAAGTTCTAATATTCCACATTAGCAGGCATTATAGTGATGTATACTTTCCCTACTTATTAATTCCTTCCTCAAATATAACTCTACATACACCATACTGTTGCTTTATCCACGGACACTATCTTCCACTTCAAATTACTTGCTGGTTATCCACAGTTCCAAATTAATTTTCCATTTCTTCCCTTGTTTAGTGACATCACTCCATTTAGTCTACAAACTGCCACACACATACACACACACACACGATGCCCTTTCCATCTATGATACAAAGCAACCGTACTTAACTTACACTTGACATATCAGTGGAATGAGGCATCCAAACACTCCCACTACCTCTAGCTGTGACCAGGGAAGTCCACCAGGTAACAACTCTAGTGCTGTCTTCTACATGCCTAGAATGGTTAAAACACACTGAATATCACCACTTACCATTCAATGAACTCACTCCTCTTGTTTACTGGTAATAATCCTAAGCTCTTCATTCTGTGGTGTCTGTGCTTGAGCGTGTTGTACAGCGGTGACACCCATCGTGATCTGACGCCAAACGCCCGCGCTGAAACCCAACAATTCATCAGAGCAATGATTTACCACCTGGTAGTAGTCGTGTCATGTGCTACTGACAACGGTCAATAGTAAACAATGACCTTTCTGTTATTAGGGCTGGCACATGGACATCCTGTGTCTACTCCTCAGTGGCCATCAGGTAAGAGAATCAACAACAAACAACTGATGGGTAAAGATTGACTGTCACCTCTGCATTGTTACTTTATGTAATAAATCTGAACCCTTGCACCACCTCACTGGTTATTCCCGCATCCCTTCCTATTACCTGTTGAAGATATGCCTCTGTTAATTGTAGCAGTGCAGCATGAAGACCGTAAAATGAGCCTGGCACCGGTGAGCGCTGCCGCCATGACTCCGAGCCTGTGGCACTGGCAGGATGGCTTGATCTTGGATTCCTAGTCTTGATGCTGCTGCTTGCTGAACACCTCCGCCGCCTCCCCACACGCCTCTCTTTCTTATCTTTACACGCTCATTACGAAGGGTATCTATGTAGCAGTGGTGCAGCGACCCTCCAGCAGTAGAACCCCGTTGTCTTGAAGAGGTCATTGGTCATTGGTGTTGGAGCTGGAGATAAACTAACGCGTGACTCGTATCCATAGGCCTACTAATAATTGTATTATCAGAAACGGGAATCTTATTCACTTCACTTTCAGCTTCTCCACCTAAAATAGTTCTCTTAATTATTTTGCAAGAAGGCATTATTGAAATAGTCGTTGCAATCCTTACCACACGGGCTCTCTCTTTCCACGCTGCTCCCCGGCAGAGAATCTCAGCTTCTTTTTTTTTTCTTCTTTTTCTCCTTTATTCATTTCATTAATCAATTTATTTATTTGTTAAAGTAAGATCATGTCATAGGGATGTGGGGTGGTTGCCAGGGGTGATGGGGAGAGGCAAGATTCACAGATATTTTGGATGTATACATTTTTTTTTTTTTTTTTTTTATGATCTAACAAATAAACATTGTTTTCCTTGTTATAGTATTTGTTCATGGTAACTTATATATGTACTATGTTCAGTCCAGTGTGGTAATGATGAAGGTACAAGAGGAACTGCCTCCCTAACCACTCACACCTACAGCTACAGCAGGGCGGGGTAGTTTGCCGCCACAGCCAGGGCGGTGGAGCTTCGAGTCCTCGAGCACTGCTCGGGTATGTTTATATTTTACCTGATAGTATTTTATACTAGATGTCATGCATACGTAAATTATCCCATAAATAGATAAGTGTTTTCCCATTAGCATTATAAAATAAATATGTACAAAATTATGTATGAAATGTAAATGCCTTAATTCCAATAACTAGAAATGCCTCATTATTCTCTGTTCATGTGGAATAATTTTTCACAGCTGTGAAATACTAGCTAAACATCCTTTCTTTATAAAATCTTTGTAAATTTTAATACCCTAAAAACATACCATTTCAACAATAGCCTTTAAGATAGTTTTTTTTTTTTTTTTCCTGTTAGTAATGAAGAAATATTGTTAATCTGTCTCTAGAAGCTTAAAATGCTGTTAAATAATTAAATATTGCATATTGGTGAATTGAAGCGTTATATGCTGCTCTCCTGAACAGCCACTCATTGGCTGTTGCTGTCCTTAATTAAAAGTCTGTCACTGGATGCTCCTTTCAGAAACATACTTCAGCACATACAATAATGTATACAATATACCTAACAATATAAAAAAATAAGGCAACAAACAATGCACCACACAATAAGACAACAAATATTTATTCTGTGTATCGCTACATGCATTGATTCACATGTACAAAAATTTGTTATAAAACTAAAGCCACCATCTCTGGACCAGTCTATCTATATGCCATTAAACAGTACTGTTATGGTAAATATATATCTTGATCTAAAACTTCCTCTATTTACTTTAGAGCACTTATATTCCAAACTCAGTGGCTCAGACTTTATATTCAGTATTAATTGTTTTGGTTAAGTTTGATCAAACACTGCTGTTACTGCTTAACATTTATATCTGACCAGTCAAGACTTTGGGCACAATAGTTTTTACAAAAATTATTACATTTGACCAAATATTTGATGATTGAAGACCACAGTCCTTACAACTGTCAGGTAAAGAACTTTTACAATTTATCAAACAATCTATAAATCTAGACCGTTATGAAAAATGCTTTACCATTCTGAGTGAATAAACAAAAATATCCTCAATTATTGTTTTATGAATGATAAGTAAGAGAAGAATTATTTGAATTGTCATAACATTTGAAATACATAAATGTCATATTGGTATCACCTTTCACACAGATTATGGTACATAAAAGTTAATGACTAAGATGGAAGTCTAAAAAGTGCAACAACTGCTAAGTGATACACCCTCCTAGACCTTGCCTTACAGAATAGACGTGTTTGAGAATGTTAGTGAAGGTCAGCACCAGGTGGCACATCCTGTCACTGACCTGGACGTGTGTAAGCCTTTGGCATCACTTAACTCTTGGCACTTAAATCTCTGACCTCCTGGAAGTCCTGCCTGCCTCCTTCCCTGAAGAGGCTTCCCTCCTTGTGGCGTCCATGTGTTGCTACTGTAGCCTGAGTAGCGCCGTGTGTCTTACGACTCACACAAGGCACTGAACGCACCTCTCCGTGAAGGAACAATTTCCAAGATAACTGAACTAAAGCAAAGATACGAAAGTTATGTCACTTTAGTTTATCATTATGGGAAATTTACAATAGTAAATTCTGTTCAGTAAATATCAAAAGTAATATGTAATGACAATATTTTATATTGTCATCTTGAATTGCATAATTTGTATACTGTATGAAATGATAATAACTTTCACTCTCTCCTACATATGCATTCAGTAGCAGACAGCAATACATGAACTTTAAGAAATAACATAAAAAGAAAAAAAGGAGGCAATAAAGAAAACTAAGAAGAGTGGAGAGGAGAGGAAGACAGGACATCCATGGTTGGTGCAGGTTACAGTGGGTGACTAGTACATGAGAACTTGTGGGAGCTATAGCAAACACTTCCCCCATGTGTACTTGTGGGGACGCACCTGCCGTCAGCCACCCGCCCTTAATACACCTGGTGACAGCCGCCCCACACAGCTGCCCTGGCCCAGCTTCACTTGGGGTTAAGGCATGACTCCCACACATCAGAGGAAGCAAACACATTGCAGTAAAAACATTAAACATTTTCATTGTGAAAAAATGGAATTAGCATTTGGCTTATGGAAAAAATTTCCTTACAGTAGCCAGTCAGCAACACCTGCCTGTGATGAGCATCTTGTCAGTGATGAGGTGTTGTGAACACTGCAGTGCACAGTGGTGTGTGCTGCTGACATCTGCCTCCACTGCCTTTCAACATCTTTTAGCATAACTAAAAACTATAGCACCATAGCTGACTCTTAACAATTATGGTAAATTATTTTGCTCTGACTGGGATTTATATCAAGGAAAAATACCTTGTTTTACTGACAATGAGGAGACTTTCCTCATTAATACTTTGTTCAGGAAGTGAAAATAAAAATAATTGATTGGCCTTGTGCTTGTTTCCTTTGGACCCAACCTTCAATAGCCAGCAAGCCTCATTCTTACCACATCTTGGTGCCCTGATCAAAGCCTCATACGAAAGATGCATCTCCCAACCTCACGGGATCCTTCCCACCACATCCTGGCAGGCTGCCCGCTGGGATCCAGGCGATGCAAATATTATGCAATGCTTTAATCCCTTGGGTCGGAAAATAAATATCTTATGAAACTACTCTGACAGCTGAATCGACCCTGTGTTTTCCCTGAACAAGTCTCACAAGCACTCTACTCTGCAAGCTTGCATAGTGGCAGAACAACTGAGGTCAACTGGGTCACTGTGTAGCTTTACAGGTGTCCAGTTGACCCCAGCTGTGTTGTCACTACACTTGTACAGTCATAAATGCAGGTTTCAGCATCCCCTTCTGCCATGCGCCCCCTACCCTGAGAACTGCTGCTGCTGCTGCTGCCATCGCCATCCACCTACACCCCACTCACCTACTCACACACTCTCAAACACACTTTATGACACAGACGCTTGTTGGCAGAGGGGAGACTCAAGATATGGCACAAAAATTACAGCTAAGACTATAGCTTGACAATGACTGCTCAGTAGTACAGTGACAATATTACAAAGAGAACCTGTACAAAAAAATCCCTAATAAATTAAGTACATAAACACTGTTTATTGTCACTACTCTAGGCATCCATAGGACATCTATGGACCACACAGACATAAATAAAAATAAAAATAAATCAGACACTTCTTTGATCATAGTATTTCAGGTGATTGACAAGCATAGAGATACAGCACAAGTATGTATCTGCACGACACATTGTGAGTCACTTTGAGGCAATACCAAGCAAGTTTAAAGAGTTCACGGTTTCCTTCCACCACACAGCACAGACCCACTCACTGCGCTCATGCAACAGTGACTTATGCATCAGTTGAGAGTCATCCTTTCCAGATAAAAGAATAAAAGTCTAAGTATATTTCAGTTCTGAAGAGTTTCAAAACACGAAGTATTTACGACACACAGGAGGGCAGCAGTGTCTCGCCACACGCCACACACATGCTTCACTTGTCTTTCACCACCATCCATTCACTTTCTGTGTAGGTTTTAATCTTTGTATGGTCAAATGAATCCATGCTTATTCCTTTCATGTCTCTCATCATAACACAATAACGGTCACCATTTACAGCCTCATCACACTACCATACGTACTCTCCACACACCTTTTTCACTTCACATTTCACTAAGAACAGTATATCATTTTCTGCAGTCTTTCATCAACAATGTCAAAGATACAATGACCAAGTACTGTACATGTCACCACACCATCACCACTACCACTGTCACCATCTCTGCCTTTTTGGTACGAGTGTAGCTGGGCCGGACAGACTCAGTGTGGGGAGAGGACATCTGAGGTGAGGGAGGAGCCACAGCTGCTGGGGGGAGTATCCAGGTGGGGCAGAGAAAGGTTCAGGTAGTCCTGTAGGTCAAAGGGGAATTTAGACATTAATACACAGATCATCAACATCAACATCTCTCTATCTTTATCGTGAAGTCTATCTATCTGTCTCTGTACAAATAACTGTGTACACAAGTCACTCACATCTGTGGAGGAGAGGGTGAGGATGCGGTCAAAGTCCTCCACCAGCTCCTTGAAGGTGGGCCGCTGGGTGGGCTGGTAGCGCCAACACTCCCGCATGATCATGTAGCTGTGTGAAGGAAACCAAACTTAGGGTCTTTACCTTATACAAATCATTACATCATTATATTTACCCATTAATGTATTTTATTTTCTTATCTTATTTTACATGACTGAAACAACAAAATGATCAGGTACAACAGTGGTGGTGAACTGCTTTAGCTAATAATTGCTTCCATGAGCTTATTCTTTTTGTTGTTTGCTACAGAATCCACTGAAACACAAGTTAAGTCACTGTTCTGAAGTAAGACATTATTCGAGATGAGCACTAACATTTCAAGGGAGCAGTTTGAAGGTTTGTCCATCCGGTGTCCTTCCCGCAGCAGCTGGAAGAGTTTCTCCACGGAGGGCACGGTGGGGTAAGGTGTGCCTCCCAGAGTCATGATCTCCCACAGCAGGATGCCAAAAGCCCACCTATGGAAGGCAATCTTATCTCAGTAATGCTTGTTGGTAATGTTTAGGGAAAATTGTAGATGTAAAGTGAGGTGTATTGGTATGTAATCAACTCAGTCTAATCTTCATTCATGTTTGTCAAACACATTACAAGAATGTAGCAATAAAACTGTGAAGTGTAAGCCACCTAAAGTAACCTCCACCAGCCAACCACCACAGGACAC
The DNA here is from genome assembly GCA_020233015.1 of Callinectes sapidus. Lineage (NCBI taxonomy): Eukaryota > Metazoa > Arthropoda > Malacostraca > Decapoda > Portunidae > Callinectes > Callinectes sapidus. Next base: position 1,995,479 of record CM035219.1, read on the forward strand.
TCACACGTCAGACTGGGAGGTGTAGACGCGGTGGAATAGCGCCTCGGGGGCCATCCACTTCACAGGGAGGCGGCCCTCGCTGGTCTTGCGGTAGTAGTCTTGGCTGTGGATGTCCCGGGCCAGGCCAAAGTCAGCAATCTTCATGATCCTGTCCTCGCTGACTAGAACGTTCCGTGCAGCCAGGTCACGGTGGATGCACTGCACAGGGGTCACACAGACATCACACATGGGGTCAACATATACGAGAAGACTTTATCTCAATACTACGTGCAGTACTCATGTCTTAGAAAACTGGACAGAAATAAGTGAAAAGGACCAACCTTCTTTGAGGCGAGATACTCCATACCACGGGCCACTTGGAAGGCAAAGCTGACCAGGTCCTTCTGTGTGATGGCATCCATTTCCTGCCCGATGGCCCTCTCATATCCTGAGGATGGCCGGTTGTTGCGCAGGTAGTCCCTCAGGTTACCATGGGCTGCATACTCCACCACCACATACAGTGGTCCGTCCTGTGTGCAGCAGCCCAGCAGGTTGATGATGTTGATGTGTGTTCCAATCATCTTCATCATCTCCATCTCCGACACCAAGTCCATGAGCTCTGAGTCAGTGTGGCCCTCTGAGGAGCAACGGTTGGGATGTATAGGGATAAAGACAGACTGATGAGAAAAGAAGATAGAAAGACAAAGCATGACAATAGAAAAATTGAAAATTCTCATTAATAAGGGAAAAATGAATAAAAGTGTGAGATAAATGAAAGAAGAAATTATCCCTGTAAAGCAAACCAAAGGAATGCACAGTAATGAGACTTTTGAAGTTGTGAAAAAGGCTTGATTTTGTGCAGTATATAGAAGTGCAAGGTAAGTATTAAGATTTGAGTTCCTGCACTCACCCTTCAGCATCTTGACAGCCACAGTGGAGGCGAGACCCGGCCGCTTGACTCCCTGCACCTCAGCCCGCACGACCTTGCCAAACGCTCCCTCCCCCAGGGACTCCCCCAGGATCAGCTTGGCTCGGGGCAGCTCCCAGTCAGCGTCCAGAGGCAACTCGTACTCAGAAATACTGGTCATCTCAGAGCCCAGGCGGGAGCGGGACTGGCAGTGCTCAATCTTGATGGTGGGCACCAGGAGTGGCTCCTGTGAGGCGTCAGAGTTCTGCCGCTCAACAATCACCTGTGGGAGAGTCACGTATGAACCATTATCTTCAGTTGACGATGTAGTTTGGCTCTGCATCTGTACAATAGACTACATGTGTGCCTTTTATATTGCATGCAGGAGCATAGTATTGTTTATCATACTGTATATTCAAAATATTAGTCTCTACTATGCATTACAAAGAAGTATGTAAAGTGAATTAATAGTAAGTGTATCAATAACTATCAACGTAAAGTTATAGGAGACATACTGTATATTATTAACTGGACTCATTAAGTAACATCGCTCCAGTAGTGAGAAGGAGAACCAATTAGGAAAAATGCTTTTTATACCACTCTACTTTGTGGAAGCATTAATATTTTCCACCAACCTTCTTGATCCAGTGCTGTGTGATGGCCTTGGCTCTCTCCAACTCAATGGCTCGCCGCTTCTCCTTCTGCCACTTCTTCCACACAAAGGAGGCCACAATGCTGCCGATGATCATCACCGACAGCAGCACCACCGTCAGCACCATGATGGCGTGGTACTCTGGGTCGTGCATCTTTGGCTCTTCTGTGGAGGAAGGAAAGGCTTTGGTGAGTCTCAGCTTGTGTTCTAAAGTTTGGGGTTCTTTGCAATTCCTTGTGAAGGGAAGGAAAGCAGTGGCCATCTACTCACCATCAATGACACTGAGGTAGGCGGTGGAGAAGGACGTGCCCAGACTGTTGGCGGCGATGCAGGTGTACCAGCCGGCATCCCTCTCTGTCACGTTATTCAGGATCAACACCTGGGGGTCCTCCAAGGTGGTGATGTTGCGTCCCTCCTGCGCCAACACTCCATTTTAGTACATGACACAGCACACCATGAGTCATATATTAGGCTAATCCACAGCTGCCTTGTGTAGATTATTATTATTATTTTTTTTTATCTCTGTTGAAAAGCAGTACATACTATCACTTTTCATTGCTGTAGACCTTCCTTTGTTAAATCAGTGTTTTTGAGGGAATTAATGTGAAGAGTACAAAAAGAAAATAATAAATATATATATAGATAAAAGAAACATTAATAAAAGATTAAACTATTACATTTTTCTTTATCTTATTGTAAATTAGTTTGTTAATCTTGTGAAATTTAAATTGATGTTTAAGTACAATACAGAAACAAGCAGTATTTTAAGAGAATACATCACTAAAGTAAGCTACTTGTACCTACTTCTACTGTAATCTGTAAACTTAAACAACAGCCAGTACTACTACTACTACTACTACTACTACTACTACTACTACTACTACTACTACTAAGAAAGCAACTAATGCCTAAAGAGTACAAAATCATAATTGCAATGAAGTTTGAGTATCAACACAAACATACAAAACAAGAAATACAAGCAGAAAGAGAAGGAAGAATACTGTGCTGTTACAAGCAAAACACATAACAAACACAACACAATACAAGACACATATTATAATTTAACACTACTCCCGCCAAACACAAGCTAACAATCAACACTCAACAATACAAACTAAAACTAAACCAAAACAAACTAAACCTACTTCAAACAGCTGTGCAATAAAGTAAAGTAAACAGCCACACAAAACTTCTAACTTACCATCCTGTCATCATCGTCACGGTTACTACAGTCAACACTGTCATTTCTCTGCATAAATACACAAATTATACATATTGGTTCCATGCAATGCTAAATACATTGGTCATGCATGCATCGGCAGAAAAAGAACACACACATACACTAGGGTAGGGTGTGTGTGTGTGTGTGTGTGTGAACATTGTTATTTGTCACTGCCATGCTGTTAGGCGCACACGGCACACATTCTCAGTCATGTTTAAGGGTTGAGCGTCAAATTCTTCGAGCACTGCAGTGCATCGAGGCTAACCTGGCCCTTCATAGCAGTATCCAGAACCTTGGGGGATATCGCCACCTGAGGCGGCTTGCCCTGCTTGTCCTGGGACCAAGTGAAGGGTAGGTCTCTTTTCCACACCACATAGGGCATCAGGGTGTTCTCAGTCCAGATGTCCACCTTGAACTCCACCCTATCACCCACGTAGGCTGTTAGGTTCTCCAGACTCTTGGTGAAGATTGGCCGCGACGGGATGTGTTCTAAGGTGAGAAGGTGAGGGTTAGTGAGGCTCCCCGGCCATCAGTAACCTCTCCCTATGTTTGTTAGTGGTGGGATCTTCCAAGCCTCCAAAGTGTCTTGCATCTATGTGGAGGCTGAGGACCGAGACTTTAACGTGCTATTTGGTAAGGAAGTCCGTGAAAGATTCTTATAAGGACAACGTATTTTCACGGGACATATGTGATTTGTCAGATTATCATATGCTTCTTCTCAAAGACGGTGCAGAATCCTGGTTCAATTACCTCACGTCATGGCAACATCTCTAAAACCTCACAACCTTCCATCAGAATCTGTCAAAAGTTGTATAGTTGAGGCTGAGGTTTCGGAATACAGTCTTATTTGATAGACCTTCAGTCTGTCAGGTGTCTCAGGAGGTCATGTACTTACTAGTGACCTCCTATGAGTTACACTTCCACCTCACAAGCAGCTCAGTGAGAAGAGATCGGGGGAACACAAGAGGAGACAGGAGATCTGGGTGCAGTTGTAAAGTGTCACTGTTGGTTTGGGTCAATTTTCTCACTTTAACAACTTCACCCAAAGCCTTGACAAGAGTTTCCTTAACTGCCTTCACCTGACACCTGCTGCCACAGAGCCAAGGTGCATCACACGCACACCTACAGTAACTCTAAGTCTCCTCACCTGAATAATATCTGTGATCTTTCTCTCCATATCACTCACGCGTGGCAGCAAATATATGGAAAAAGGCTAGTTAAGGAAACCCTTTAATTAATCACCCAAAAGCAACCCAAAAGAAAATAAAGAGAGACAATACAAGAAACAAGAGACACCACAACTACAACCACCACCAGGAACAAACCCCTAGTACCACCACCACCACCACCAGTACCACCACCACCACCACCACCACTACTAACACAACCACTTTTACCTTGACAATGAACAATCGGTTTATAATATTGCCCTTGTCGTCCACTCCATTATAGCGAGTGGAGTGCTTGACCCACGTGATGTAAGGCACCAGGTCGGATATGACAGAGCACATCAGCTTCACCTCGCTGCCCTGAACCACTGTCATGTTACTCAGCTCCTGGTTTATGATTGGCCGGCTGGGCAGGCGCTCTAAAGGTAAGGCAGGGAGGACATGACACCACTGGCACTCTCTGGCACTGGTATTCTCATCTCTCACTTCCCTGACATCCTATAACTTAGTCCTGCTTTTCTACTTTCATCATGGCACTGTCTACAACTCTTGTCTTCATCCTTCCCTATCTGGCACTTTATCTGTCACTTCCCTAGTATTTTACAACTACTTTCCTACTCCCACTAAAACAGTGACACTATTTGGCACTGAATGACATGGTTACTTTAATTTTACTTCCTTGTTATCTGATACATCACCTAATATCAAAGAAAACCCATTTTCTTGTCATTCTATCACTGACAGTCATGTTGGCACCCGCTGGCACAGGCACCCCCATCTGTCACTACCTTGGCATCCTACACTCACTTAACCACACGTCAAATTAATTCTACTCTTCTGGTCCCGCTAACACTATGAGTCAAGTATGGCACTGTTTGACACTTACATATGTCACTCATTACATTAAACTCTATATCAGTTCGGTGTGTTATGCTTTGCGATTATCAATGTTTGCATGACATAAACTTACACTCTTATTCTAAACTCATGTTGCTTGTATTCTTTCGTAATACCACAACAAACATTGGCAATTCATCTCCATTTCAACCTTCACCTAATGCTCTTTCTTATCCATCTCTAATGCCATTCAATCTCATCACTCCTGATTGTAACACCACAACAATGTTAATCCTATGACAGTAATCCCCTGAACTCATGACCTCATTCCTCTTATTCTAACACCACAATGAACTTAGTGTAGCTGTAACGCATCACCTTCCTTCCTTCCTCACTTAACACATCATTAATAACTTCATCAGCTTAGTGTTGCAAGGGATGAGATAAGTGTAGGGAACAGCAAGTTGACGTAAACGAATAAATGCTAATGATAAATACAGTTAAATTCAAAATATGATATGTCTTGATAGCAAACACATGTGAAACTGATACTATTGACTTATCATGTTTGGGAGTTATTTGATATCATTAGTAAAGGCTTTAATTATGACGAGACATGAAAAAAATGTATCAGGAAATAAAAAAAAGTTAATAGTAAAGTATTTTTAAAAGGAGAGAGAGAGAGAGAGAGAGAGAGAGAGAGAGAGAGAGAGAGAGAGAGAGAGAGAGAGAGAGAGAGAGAGAACCTGACCTGTACCAGCCTCAGCCACACTCACCTAGCACCTCCAGTCGATAAGTGTGGTTGATGGCGCCACACTCATTGGACACCACACAAGAATAGTTCCCTGAGTCTGATGGCACCAGGTTCTCCATCTTGAGCATCGCCCCTTT
>CM035219.1:2001235-2012833 GCA_020233015.1 Callinectes sapidus
GAGAGAGAGAGAAATTCATAGAAACTAGTAAAGATTAGCAACATCATATGAACAAAGAAAACATTAAAAAGTATATAAAAGACTGAAAAAAAAGAAAAAGCCAAGAAAGATTGATAGGAGATGGAAAAAATAGCGGCTTCTTTACCTCAGCCTGCTCTGTTGTCCTGCACACTGCCGCCACTCATCAGGGCGTGCAGTAAGAGGGCGCCCGAAGAAACATGCACGAAGGTCTGTCAAGTGCTTGCATGAAATCTCGCACACCACACTTCCCTCACGCCACCGCCACCACCACCACCACCACCACTAAGCCTAGTGTGTGTTAGAGGCTTACAAAATGTGACTAGTGTATTTCATTGGGTATTGGGTTAGGGCACAATAAGGTGATATATAGCGCTGGTTAATGTTACATGGGAATGCTGCATCTCCCGCCACTAAGCTGGTGTTCGGATTGCGTCTGGTGAGGTCTGGTGGTGAGGAGCACTGGCAGGTAGGCAGGCAGGCAGGCAGGCAGGCAGTCACACGGTGTATAATCAGCAAGGCTCTTAGCAAACTTTACATTCAATAGTCGTAAATCAGCCAGTGAGGCTAGTGGTCAGCAGTGTTAATTCATTCTGACTGATGTTCTTATTTGTCAGTGGATCTCATTAATGATTGATAATTAATGGCTGGAATGTAATAAATACTGCGGTTAATAAACTTGATACTCAACACTTGTATAATATGAACCAGTAGCAGCTAACTTACTTGTAATTCATTTTGAGTGACAGTTTATATTTGTCAGAGGATTCCATTAATGGATATGAGGTCATCCCTTATAAGATGTGAAAGAAGAGAAGGGCCGTCGCTTGTCAGGCGTGGCCCGTCACCACCGCCTCACACGCCACTTGTTGTTACCTGTTCACTCCGATTATGCCAACCCGCCCCCAGGGAGAGAATGTGAGTGTCCTGTAACACCTGGCAAAAAACACGAGTTTATTAACTTTATGCGTGGCAGGGTCTCAATGGCAGCAAGACAGGGGGAAACTCTCAGAGAGACAACAACGCAGCTCAAATGTAATGTGTATAGAGTGAGCACACCGTCATTCTGATCCCAATCCCAGACTGGTGATGGTGGTGGTGGTGGTGGTGTGTCCCCAGAGATGGCTCCATTACGCCATTACACCCACCACCACTACCATCACCACCACCGCCTGGTCGTGGTTAGCGGCACACCCGCCACTCCCCTGCCCGCCCCCTCTCTCCTCCTCACCCCATACAGGAGGTTCTCTTCGCCAACGTGACACCCGCGCATCCCGTGGCGTGGCGGGGCGGGGCGGGACGGGGCAGGGCAGGGCGGCCTGGAAGGAGCTGACACGCATGAACGCCTCCCCCACTCCCTGGCAATGAGTAGGCAGCGAGAACTAGGCGGGGGTGCGTCCCGCCCCCCGGGGGAAGTGGTCTGGCACCTGCTGGGGCGGGAAGCTGAAAGGGTGCCGTTACAAAGGCTGGGGCCATAATCCCCTGCCCCAGGCACCGGCCAGCAGGGAGCCACAACTCGTCCAGGCAGTGCCGTCCTCCCATCACCCCACCATCCCACCATCCCACCATCACCCCCGCGGCCTGGGTAGTGTTGGTGTGGTGTGCGGGGCGGCGCAGGGCCAACACGCGGCGGGAACTAATGGCCAAGGCCACAGGTGTGGGTACAGGTGTGGAGTGTGTGGCCCACCACGAGCAGCTGCCAGCCGCTGGGCCACACCCTCGTGACATTACGCTGACCTGTACAGGAATGGTAACGACCACGCCTGGCAGGCCGAGCCATCCCCGACCACCACGGCAAGGCGCGCCAGGCTGTGCTGATGCTCCCCGATGTTGAGAAAAAATGGAGCGACGGCCTTGGGGGACATCGCATTCTTCTACTGGTTAACCCTTCACTGCGTCAAAAAACAGTGAGCAGAGCCAGATCCAATGCATGAGATCTTGATAAGCATTTTACAAGAAAGTTATGGGTAAAACGAATAGATTTTGCAATTTCCTCCCCATTTAGAACAAGTAAAGCTGTCTCAAAATTATGTTCTTAATTTTTTATCTTGTTGCCATTTTGTTGTTGAGTCGTGTCTTTCATCAGCCAATCTTGTCGGCGTTGCCTCACCATTCTGTACCTCTGTTACTGTGAGCCGTGGTGGAGTGACCGTTTACCGCAACCACGTCAATTCACCGGCCGTCCTGCCTCCCGCATCGCTTCGCCCCTGCTCTTGTTGTCCCTGATTGAGGAGATCGCTCATTTCCTTGTTGATTCCCACACGCTTCACCCTCCACCTGCCTCCACTCAACCTGTACTCAACCAGTGGCCTTCTTTACCTTCTCTTTTACCTTCCCTCTAGTTTTTATACATATTTCTTAACTTATTCTTGTGACCGTGGTTTTTCTTCCTAACAATTCTAGATTTTATTTTTTCTTACACGACCACCACTGCTACTATCACTATTACTACTACTACTACTACTACTACTACTACTACTACTACTACTACTACTACTACTACTACTACTACTATTACTACTACTACTACTACTACTACTACTATTGCTGCTATTGTTGTGTTTCTTTTTCTACCCCTAATTTTTCTTCAAGACATTTGTGAGCTCGAAGAAACGTGTAGAGTCTTATAAACTGCAATTAATCTATACTTTTTCGCATATACTTATACTTCATTTCGTATGTTCATCCAATTAGAAACAAGAAAGCGTAGTTTTGACAAGTTGATAAGTCCTGCCCGCTGTCCGTCATGTTAACGTCATTAGCTGCCCGATAAGCTTCTCCCTACATTGTCTATTGATTTTGTGATAGCCACTTGGATATCCCTTGTAATCTACTGCTACTCTCTGTCTCTGTTAGTCTTGAGTCATCACCTTTTGTTGTTATTCTCCTCGGTGGTCACTTCTTGTCTTTTGCTTGCCAGCCTGGGATAGCTTCTTGTAATTGTGTTTATATTCTCCACCCTTTCTTTTCTGTAAGAGAGGGGAAGCTATTCAAGGGCAACAAAAGCAATGAAAATAAAACCTCTACCTAATGAAAATAAAAGGCCCACTAATTTGCCAGTCCCCGTAAAGGTCAAATGAATAAGCCAAAAGTCAGGGACAAATGTCTTAAAACCTCCCTTGGAAATATAGAAGCAGGTAGAAAGTTATTCCTTCTACTTTCCTAATTCCTCTTTCTTTTCTTCTTCTTCTTCTTTCTTCCATTCTTATCTTTCGCTCTTCCTAGCTTGAATTTAGTAAAAACAATACACTACATCCCTCATAGCCTTCCTTCAAATTATCTAACGGTGTTTGTTGCGAAAAGAAAACGCAATTGGTGTATGGAAGGATTTGTTTGTAATGAAAATAATTAATGTAATTTTTAGAAACAGGAAATATAGAAAATGTATAATAGTATTTCAGTTTAAGATGAAGAGAACGTTAATCACAAAAAATGAGGAGACATTGTATTTGTAATAGTCACTCCAGAAATGTGCGAGAATGTATGAAAGAAAATTGTATGTACGTCTAAATGCACATAATGAGAATCTGAGGACACACACTACACTATTACGCAAAGACAGTCTGTGAAAAACTCCAATCTTTATGTCGCAGATACTTGTCACCCATATTCGTCCACTTATTGATTTCAGTAGTGTGTTGTGGAAGACTGATGGTTATATTGGTGATCTGCACTTACTCCAATCTGTTCAGAGACATTGGACTAAGAAAATTGATAGATTTACTGGTTTATCTTATGCTGAGAGACTGTCTAACCTCAACTTATTTTTCAATCAACCCCTTCAGTACTGGGACGTATTTTCATATTCATTCTGCTTATCATCTGTCAACTTTATACAACCTCATCTTTTTATTCATTTACCTATTATATTATATCTTATTTTACAATACATAAGTGAAATAGTATGCCCTTCTTCACTATATTTGTGTTACCCATTAATATTATTGTTCTCTATGACACAAATTTATAGAAAACGTATCCTTTAAGGTATACATTATTCAAAGATTAGCGGCTTCTATAATCACACAATAGGACGTTAAAGGCGTGGTGGTGACCAGTAGTTCCTACACATAGACTTACAATGCACTTAGAAATTCTCAATATTCAGTCATTTCTTTCATAATGCCACACTTCTTACAGACACACCTGGCATACTTCTTCATACTGCCAGATACACATTGGGTTTCAAGACATTTATCCCCGAGTTTCGGTTAATTATTTTGTTCTTTAAGGGGACTGGCAAATAAGATGGCTTTTCACTGTTAGTTATTTTTTAGTTATTTATTTTCTTTTCTTTCTTTTTTTTTTCCCTTGGCAAACTTCCCTCTCTTACATAAAACACACACACACACACACACACACACACAGGGTACTGGCGGCTTCAGGGATCACACGAAGCTTTTGTACTAGATAATGTTCGTAAGAGTAGATAACGCGTGCCATAGTAAGTCGCGACGGCCTTCAGTATATACAGGCGCCACATTAGTGATTCAGTGCGTGTGTGTCTCCATTTTAAACACATAAGGGTAATTCTCAATGGCCACACGGCTGACTACCAAGTGCGCTGTGTGGATAGAGTGTCTCTTAGTGTATGCTGTTTGTGTTATTGAAAACTCACACGGTGGCATTATAATGTTAACTCAATCTCTCACGGTTTTTCTTCTTTTTTTCTCTTTCCTTTAAACACATGAATCTATCGCAACGCATTATTACTGTAGCTATACCAATAATAACCTTCATGCAATACTTCAATAATATGGGATATAACACCCCTACTCACACCCACACGAAACACTCATGCCATCACACCCTCACCTACACCAATAACACCATAAATACACCCATTTCATCACGCAGCCTCACTCACTCCCAACATCAAGGAACCCACTCAGTACTAACTAAGGCCTAACCTGACGTAACCTTACCCCTTTAATTATGCGGCCTTACTCATTGCCAAGTAATGACCACAAATCAACCAATGATCTACTTACCCAAGAAAAGTTTTGTTCATGTTGTGCTGGGCGTGTGTCCATCTTACTAAGTTCAGAAGTTCACACAACTAGTCACGCAACAAATTTAGGTTCAGTTAAGTTCATTTGATCAGCAATGCTCTCTTAAGTTCTTAATATTCCTCTTTTGGGTTTTCTTCATTTTGTTATACCTCATGTGCTATTCACACTTCTATATTCCAGTTGATCAGCAATGATCTTTTGAGTTCTTCATTTTCCTCTTTGTTTTGTTTGTTTGTTTGTTTGTGCTATTCCCACTATCACATTTCAAACACTCTTGTCTTCATCTTATCCATTTTTCTCGAGCTATTCCCACTTCATTTCAAACACTCTTGTCTTCATCTTACGCACTTTCCTTCCTCTACATAGCACTTCTTGGATTACACCGTATTCCCTGCACGAAGCTATAATGAATCACGTATTAGGAATATGACTGAAGCCTCGAGTCGAAATGAAACCCATATGTGTTTGCACATTGGCCTAACCGCGTATGGCCGTCATCCTTTCTCGTCTTCAATGTTGAATATATCTGCTTGCTTTTGTCCTTCTTAGTTCTCTCCATGCCAGGAATCGTGCACTACATCATTTTATTGACGTGCTATTTGTAATCCCTTGTAATCCCATGAGAGTAAAATATCGACATTCCATTAACAGAGAGAAATCCTCATCATTACTTGAACATTACTATCCTGCATTTTTCTTTACAAATCGTATCTTTTTGTTTCATTTGTTATTTATGACACCTTGATATACAGGAAAAGAAAAAGGAACACTAAAATCCTAACACCAAACACAATCTTTACCATTGAATCCATTTATAGGTCATTTCTTCCTTTACTTTCCATATTGAATAAATATTGTACATTTTTCCTCTTTTATTTCCTTGAATTTCAGGATACATTAATTTATACCTATTAACGATTTTGCCTGGAGTATGTTGGCAGGCGTGGTCGGGCGTGTTGTGGGTGAGGAGGGTTGGCAAGCCTGGCCCAATATGGCGACGAGGGACGTGGGCAGCGACTCATCCCTTGTTGCTAATGGTCGTCTCCCGCCACCCTTGTGTTAGGTGAGGCCCTGCCCGCCCCTTGCCCCAGTGCCCCGTGGTCAGGTCAGCGGGGCCAGGTGACTGGAGGCGCGGGTCACGTGACAGACAGGTGTGGTCGAGGCTGGTTTGTCATTAGTATTATTTTTTATTGTATTAATTCAGTGTGTGGTCAGTGTGGTTGTGTTGCGTGGTGTGTGTGTGGGGCTGTGGTGCAGTGGCGTGGTGCAGCCCACCGTGCAGGGCCAGGCGGTGAGGCTGCACAAAGGTGCTTGAAAATTTGCCTTAACATTTCAAAGGTGACCAGTCATTAAGGTTGACCTGACCTCAGGTGAGCCGTGACCAGTCCTGCCTCATTCGTGAAGGGGGACTGGGCGTCTCTGTCCAGACTGAGTGGCGGGGCGGGGTGGGGCGGGGCAGGACAGGTGGTCACCGCCCCGCCCCCGCGCCGCTCACCTCTCAAGCTGGTGAGGCGTGGGTCGTGGGTCATCTCGGTGGTGGTGGTGTTAGGAAGGGTGCCACTTAAGTGTTGGCTGTTGTTTCTCTGTACCTCATCAGAATCCCTTGCCTTGCCCTCATGTCACTCCAACCCCCTGAGTTTCCCCACGCCCTGCAGCCCAGGGGGAGTCCTCACTGACACACCACTGAAATGTCATTGAGGGTAAACAAAGCAAGATTTGCTACATTGTGGAACAAATTAAGTTTGAGTATTGAGTTTCCACTATACCTGTATCTGTAACTGTAGCGTGTCCAGAGTGCGTCCCTCTATGCTGAGTAACAGTGATGTATTCAACATGTAAATGACTTTAAAAGTAATGCCAAGTGAATGACAACATATACTCCAGTCTGACAGGAGTCAATGACTCACCACTCAGTTACTCGGACCTATTCATGATGGCGCAAGAAAGAAATGAACCGCAGGTTCATTTCTTTTCCTGTCATCTAGGTATGATTTGAAGTGATGTCAAAAAGGTGGAGGCTTGCATGGCTCTAATCTTGTTTTTCTCTATGTGCAGGTAGCCATGGACAGCTGTGGCGGGTGTGGGTCAGGAGGTGAGGGAGACCAGCTCCCTCCCACTGCCCCCACACTGCCCCACACCTCCAGGGACAAGGACAGGACCAAGAAATCCACTGAAAAATTGCTCACAGGTTGGTGTCCACCACTCCTGGCATGCTGTAGGGAACCACCTCCATTATTTCATATTAGTTTTTATATTAACCTAAATGTGAGATTTTGAATTAACATTTTCTCATGCTTCAAATCTGAGTATTCTCCACATTTAATAAGTGCCCTGATCTGTTCATTATCCATTCCAGGAATTTAGTTTCCAAATATTATCAGTATTATTCATCATCATGCGTATAGTTCACTGGAAATAATGTAAGGAATCTGTGTGTAGGTGTCAATGTGAGTACTGCAGAACAGTTCAGTAAACTGTAACAGTTTGTTTAGCTTCAAGCAGTGTGAAGATTGTCGAGTCAGTAAGCTTTATCTTTAAGCTATCAGCATGAATGTATTCTAGGATAATCTGTGCCACTGTCATCCTAGCACTCACTGGCTTAGCAGTGAAAATGACAAGCAACTTCCTCCGGGATATTATAACATTAGATAAGTTTATTCAGACACTTTCACGGTAAAGAGCAGTAAGGAAAGCTGTATTGCATTGTCTCCGCAGCGGCTGGAGACCAGTGGAGCCAAGAAGAGAACAGTGAAGATGCATCAGGCCGTGTGGGGCTGCCACCCATCACCAACGGGGTGGGTGGAAGTGGTGTGAACGGCCTGCACCTGGAGCATAGCGGGACGGCCGGCCAGTCTCTGCTCAACAACAACCTGGTGGAGGAAAAGTGTAACCTGCGCCGTGCTGATGACAAGACACTCTGCCTCTACCACAAATTTCCGGCCAAGGTGAACAACAACGTGTACCCAGAGGGAGGTCCCCCAGCTAGGGACGGCATGGATGAATACTTCCAGAGCCACCACAGCTCCCCAAGCCGGCCGTCTGCCCCTCCCCCGGCCCGCCGCAATGGCCTGAGTCCTGGCCGGGAACAGTTGAACCTCCTCAATGGTGAGGAGGAAGATGAGGACGATGGCTGTATCTACTCTTACAAGGGGGAGAGCCTGGAGGCCAACCTCTCCCACCTCATCGACATGTGCCTCAGCTGTGGGCTGCCCAACCCCGAGCGTGCTGCAGCACGGTCAGGGGCCCTGAGGGGTCCCGAGGGGCCTGCTCACAGCAACCTCTTCTCCCCTGAAATGGACTTCCTGGAAATGGACTTTGATCCAGGGCCGGGTGGGGACGGGGAGGCAGACTCTGACTGTGAAGACAACTGCCTGCATGAGTGTGATAGTAGGTTAGGACGGGGCGGGGTGGCTGGACCCCCTAGCCCTGGGGTGGCCCACAAGGCCAACAACTACTGCCCTGAGATGCTGAGCCTCATGTGCCGCCGCTGTGAATCGAGCCTCTGTGATGGCAAGATTGATAATGTGGCCCCAAACCTCAGTGTGGCCCCAGTTCCTGTGGCCCCACCCCTCAACATTGGCCGGGGGCCGAGTGCTGGTCTGGACCACAGACCCGAGGGACCGGGAGGAGGTCTCAACCTTCCCAGAAGTGGTCTAAATCTCCCACAGGACTTGAATGTTGGACTGAACCAACTGTGTGGGGGTCAGGGCCCAGGTAGGATAGGGTTAGGGGAGGAGGAGGAAGAAGAGGATGCCCCGGACAACGATAGTGTGGAGAACAACATGCTGGACACCATGGATCATCTCAGCGACGACGCCGACGACGAGGACGACAGCAACTCGGAGAAGTATGAACCACGGAGGCAGGTGGGGGGCAGAATGTCTGGCGGTGGTGGCGGGCAGAGCAGGTGCTGGCGTGGCTCGCCCAGGGACTCGCTGACACGGACGCCCCACAAGGCAGCCAACAACAACCTGGGCTCTGTCTCTGCCCCAGAAGTGAGCCCAGCCAGGGAATACAGTCCACTGGAGAAGTTTGGCCGCAGCCTCAGTTTCCACAACCAGCTTTCTAGCCCTAAGTATGAGAATGTGTGCTTTGCCCCACGTCCCCGACGGGATGAGCGGCCATCCCACCGCCCTGCTGAGGATCCTGTGCTGTCCCAGGCAGACTCTGCAAACATAGCTGCCTGCTCAGGAAGGCTTCACCGCAGGGAAAACTCTGTCTTCAACATCCTCTCTGACTCCACAGCCTCACAGGTAGATTGTCTGCCTACCCTTCTATGTTGGATATTTGGTCATCCTTCATATTCCTTACCATTCCAATACTGCTGACTTTTTCTCATCTCTGATCTTTACTTGTAACGAGTAGCTTATTATTTCATTGGTCTTCTATTGTTTTCAGTGAAATTTTTATGTATATATCCCATGCCTATGTTGCCAGCATACATGGCTTTACTAGATGCACCAGAGTTATATTGTCTTTTCATCAAGCTGCTTTGATCCTGAAACTTTGGGAAATAGTGATGACTTTAATTGACATGTTTTCAGAGTGGGAACTGCAGTCCCCAGGGACCAGGCAGCAGCAGTGTTGGTGAGATGAATGGAGGGCCACTGGTTGGTCCCTCCAATAGCACCACCACCACCACTACCACCACCACCACCACCACCTCTTCATCAGCTAGTCAGACCCCATCCTTGAGGCACATAGGTTCCATCACTCCACTGCTGAAGGCACCCCCAGACACTGGGTCTCCCACCTCCTGTCCCATGGAGGGTGGGGGCAACACGGATCCGTGCCCCCTGCCGGTCAAGTCCCTGCGTCCCAAGAACACCAACCCCTCACAAGATCCAAACACGGTACCTGAGTGTTGCCACACCACTCTTTACTCTCTCCACTGTCATCCACACACTTGTCTGTCTCTCAGTTGTTTTGTCTCATTCTAGCAGTTTTACCACACCTGCATCACAGACAGGGCTTGTAATCATGTAACATTTATTTTTCCTGAGTGAAGGCAAGACACTGCTCTCACACTCTATTCATCCTTCCCTCTAAAATCTAATTGCTACTTTATTCTAAGTCAGTTATTTACTATTCCTCTCTCTCTCTCTCTCTCTCTCTCTCTCTCTCTCTCTCTCTCTCTCTCTCTCTCTCTCTCTCTCTCTCAGGGTATTGAGCTAACTTTTACTGTTATCCCAGTAGAGTTTTTGTCTCTAGGCTACAGATGGTCTCCATTCAACCACAATATTGATTTATTTTGCCTCATCACTGCCTCACTATAATGCTGACAAGTGTAATGGATCTACTGAAAGTGACAATAACAGTTGTGAATAGAATGTTGATGGTAGTGTTCTCTCCAGGCTAGTGAAGGTGAGGGAGGGGGTGAGGACAGCTGCCCGCGGGTGAAGAAGGTCATGATCTGGACTGAGCTTCAAGCAACGGCCAGACAAGTCACACAAATTGCTACCTCAGCCTGTGGAGCCACGGCTGTCATCAATGTGCTGGTCAGTGCCATAACATTGCCACTCTCTCCACTAAGCCTTCATGCTGTCTTCAACAGAAGAATAACTGCTTTTACATGCACACATACATAATTTTGTTTGGGACATAAAGTGCTTCTCACTATCTAGAAGTTTCCCTTCCTCTGTGGCTATAGAGAGCACACAATCTAAAGATGTCACTTTATTTTTGGTCTGATTTGGTATGTCCAATTCTTATAATTTCTATAGTTTTGATATTTTGATTTACACCATTAAATTCATAATTGATGTCCTGTGTTAATAGTTTTTTTTCTCATAAACAACACGTACATACTGGCTAGCAACTGATTTGATTCATACACATATAGACTAAGTTTAGAATGTTTGTCCACAGCTTGCTGTGGATTATGGTTTCTCTGTGGAGGAAGTGAAGGGCAGCATCAAGACCCGGCTTAGGGCGGAGACGGCTCCTCTGGTGGACTACCTCCTGTCTCGCTCCGTGGCTGGCACAACTCACCAAGACCTCATTCAAGGGGTGACTCAACTCTCACAAGGTGCTATCAAAGCCAAGTTCTTCCATATGTTCCCCAAGCGAGCTGTCCAGCTGTCCCCATGGCTGGCCCAGTGGATCAACAGAGGTACCTTGATGTTTTACATTTCCATTCTCTTCCACATCTCACATTGATGTGAATGATAACTGCTATTTGATGTTATACTAAAACTTATTTTGAATTGTGGTAAGGGAGGGTCACAATTTGTTTGTGTAGAGAACTTACATGATTAATGATATTTACCTCATTTTAATTACCAGCATAGAAGTTAAAGCATTTGAAGCAGAGTTACTGTATATGCCGGAGTATAAGATGAATTTTTTTGCCAATTTTGAGACTCCCATAATCAAGGGGTTGTCTTATATACCAGTAATAAAATGCAAACCTATAACCCTGTGGTGAACATTAAGCTACTTCCCCTTGAAATTCATTCTGCAGACATACACCTGCATATATCGTTTACTGTGTGTGCGTGTGTGTGTGTGTGTATACTGTATATATATATATATATATATATATATATATATATATATATATATATAT
>CM035219.1:2012933-2024784 GCA_020233015.1 Callinectes sapidus
ATATATATATATATATATATATATACATACATATATGCACACACACACACACACACAATTCATTGGCTTAACAGGCAGCTCCTCCCTAGCGGTCTGTGTTTACTAGCGGCATCATTGTTTAAGCAACGATCACACTGGCAATTGTTAACACTGTCAAGGCATGTTTTCTGTCTAGTGTGGCAGGTCAAGTGAGGTGTATCAGTTGGGTCACGCTTCCCCACTCATATGCCACATTTAGGATAGGGGGAGGAGATCTTTATACATAGAACACGCCTTATTTTTACTTAAGCTGTGATATGGAACAAAAGTTAGAAATCGGTAATGAACCAATTTATATAAAAACAAAGACCGACAAAGAGGAGTAAAGGAAATGAAGCAGGTTTGGAGAATAAGGCAAGCGTGATTTATGGTGAAGTGGCACCCCACACCTGAAATGCCTGATTCCAGCCACACACCATGATGATAATCAGTTGCCAATTAGACTAACAGAAACCATACCCATATTCTTGTCATTTTGAAGTTCAAAAACACCTGGAGTTGTGCCAAACAAAGACAGTATATTTTGCCAACATACTCAAGTGAGGGAATGAACCACCACACAAGCCTCTCATATTGCACATCAGCAGTGATAGAGTCCCTTACCATTAGCCAACCATGTGGAACTCTCTCCACCATTAAGGGGGTCATCTTTTATACCGGTAATTGCTCAAAACCTAAATATTTCCCTCAAAAATTGGGGGTCTTTTTATACTCTGGGTCGCCTTATAGTCCAGCATATACGGTAAGAGTGTTTGTTGCATATTGAAATGTAATCCAGAGGTAGTTATTATTGTGTCATTATTACAGGTGGTGTGCCAGTGGCTACGCTCAACTTGCAAGTAGGAGTGGCCCCTGGACAGACCATCCCTGATGCATGGCACCACCAGATGATCTTTGGAGTGGGGCCACAGGGTGTTTACCTCACCAACCCATTGGAGTGCGTTTCTGACTGTATGCTTGGGGACCAACTCTGCTCCGACTCTGTGCTCCTTGTGCGACGAGCAGACGTGGTGAACAGGTGGGGCAATGGAGACAAGTTGGTGAGACTGACGCAGCAGGAGGACCCTCGGTGGAGAGACATGAATGTGCTAGGTGAGTGGATCACTTCATGGCCAACACAGTACTAATACAGAAAGTTACTGGAAAGATTAATGCCTGAGAAAATATTTGATAAATTTGTAAGTTTGTTGAAGAGTGAAAAAATCAAACACATTTAGTCAACAGATAACAAATGAGAGAGAATCTTGGGCCATGTTAACAAAGAATCTTAACCCATTGGCTACAGGACCCTAATTTCTGGACACCCCATGGTGTTCAATTTTTTTTTACCCCAACATACCCATGTGTTGCACTTGATGGAATTTGCTTATACATATACACAAATTTATGCACTCATATCCTTACAAAATATATGATAAATTCAGATTTTTTACTTCATTGAAATATGTAAAAAGATTGCACTATTGAAACTGAGAAATACAAGATTTTACTGTTTTGCTACAACACCATTTCATACTGTTACTCAACAAGAACTGAGACTCGGATATAAGATCTGAATAATACTAAGTATGACAAATTTTAGGAATCTTTGTTAATATGGCCCCTGTGTCCCTGTTTCAAACTGTGCTTTGTATGAATATGTCTGTAGGAAAGGTATCAGTGTATGTATTTCATAACACAATCTGCTATGAAGGACTTTGGAGTGAGTGTTTTTATTGAATACTAAATAATCAATTAAATATACATTATGAAATAGAACCTTATGGAGAACAGGTTTAGATGAAATATTTGAAAATATGAAGAGGAAAGCCAATATTGTTGTGAGCCACTCTTTTTAACAGTGTCTCATTGTAGAACAGATAAGCAAATATGTATATTTTCTGATATTCATCCTTCCTCAGGTCAAGTGGTGGGTGTACTAAAGGAACAAGCAGCCCCTCCCGTGGTGCAGGGCCGCCGCCACCTCACCTCCCACGTGGCCATCCCGGCAGCTTACAAGTCTGGCGTGACAATATTCATGCGGTCTGATAACCCGCACCTTCCTACCCTAATGCAGGCAGAGGACCTTCCTCTGCTGGAGTGATGCAGTGCTCATGCAGCTTCCTTCATGTGAGTAGGCAACTTTGTCTTAGTAGTGAAAACCTTGTTATTCAAGAGCCAAGGTGGAGGCCTTGCCAGTCACTGGACTACTAAGTGACACACAAGGCACCTCTCCTTGGTGCAGTGATCAGCTTTTGTGATAGTTTGTCATTCCTCTTGGAATTGCAACGTACATCTTAAAGAAATTCCAGCTGGTTCAACTAACTTGCCCATCTCCCCCAGGTTTTTATATTTTTCCCGTAGAGAGTCATAGGAGTTATGTAATGTTTGATGTTATTTGGTTTTAAGTATGAGCTGATTAATACTTTTCATTGAACACTTGTTAAAGCTTTTCAAAAGATGGTAAGACCTTTGCATTTTAAAACAGTATCATGTTGGACTTGAGTCAGAAGTAAACACCTTACATCTGTCTTGAAAATCTTGAACTTGGGACAATACAAGATGGTTGTGAAAGTTTTCTGTATTAAGGACAGACTGCCAGCAGCTTCATCAGTGGCACTATTGTTATGAGGAATGATAGGAGTCATCCTGAATTATTTTGTACTGCAGTTGCATCACCACTGCTTCACACTTGACACTGTACAGAACTGGAGCTTACTCGAGTGTACAGGGCATGCAGACAATAATCTAAGTTTTTTTTTCTTTTTTTTTATTTCCATATTTAATTGCTCTTTTTTGAGGGCAGTGTATCATAATTTACATACCTGTAAATATGAAGATGCCAAAATCAAAGTTTATGTATGTTAAGGTATGATTTGAGCTTTATTTTGTTGCCATATCTTGCTGTTATTTTAAAACATTGGATTCATTCTCTCTCTCTCTCTCTCTCTCTCTCTCTCTCTCTCTCTCTCTCTCTCTCTCTCTCTCTCTCTCTCTCTCTCTCTCTCTCTCTCTCTCTCTCTCTCTCTCTCTCTCTCTCAGCCCCTACCAATCATTGTTGGGCTGTGTACAGGATACCCAGTCTTCGTCTTCTCATTTGCCACCACGTCCTAACCCACATTTCATTATCATCATTGTAAAACTCATGCAAGGGAAATTGTAACAAATTAATGAAAGGAAAGAGTCTGAATAACTCGTGGGAAGCAAATCTCATACCACAAGGTTACAGGTGCAATGCTCTGACTGAAGGGGTGAAAATATCATCAATGGTAGCTGTTCAATTAATGAGTTAATGAGTCATATACAACCATGTTTCTTTTCCATTCGTACTGTTTACATTTATAGCCACTGTGGATTCATTTAAGTCAGAAATAGTCTAAATACATGTTATCTGCAATTCATTGGCTTAACCAGGGCTAGCAAAGCAAAGCAAAACAAGGCAAATATCATTTGTACATTTTGGGTCAAATATAGATGTTCATTTTATAACATTTAGCATTTCTTATATACCAGTCTGGTGCTCTTTTCAACAGTCCAGCTTCTTTACATGTTTATCTTCTCACAACACAGTTAAAAAGGATAGACATTACCCATAAAACTTCCGGTCATATGTGTCAGACTCAGAGATGAGTAAAGACGCATTGAATTCAATGTTGCAGTGTGTAAATAAATCCACAGTGACTGTATGTGTGCTGAAATGCTACATGTAAAGACATTTGTCAACTGTTCATCTGATGAATATTCAATATGTTTAAATTTTCCAGGTCCTCTTTACAATGTTACTTTCAGCCAGCTTTCAGGTATTTCAGATAATGCAGTTACCTTATTTCCTGAGTGTACCCTGAAGCCCCAGTGACTGGTTCAGTCTGTAAGAGCCACTGTTGGTTATAGCACATGTGGTGTGGTTGTAATAGAGCTAACCAGACAAAATAATGTATCTACTGTTAAAAATCTTCAGATGTGTTAACAAGGCATTTTTTAAAGGCCACACCTTTCATCATTTAAATGTTCAGAGCACTTTTGAATTTTATAAAGCATGTGAAGTTAAGCATTCAAAATAATATCAACATATTTTGAAGTGTAGAAGTTCTTTCTTACATTGTTCTACATCTCGTAAATCAGTGATAATGAACCAGTTTCTGCAGCAGCAGTTAACACCAGAGTGTGGCCTCTATCAAAGATGCTTTTAGCTTCCATATGGGTTTAAACCTGGGTCTCTTGTCATCCCATAAATGCAAAATCACTATTCACTCTAAATAAAGAATATTTATTTTTTATACCATAGTTATGAAATCCTAACGTACACGTGATGCACACGTTAAGTTCCCAGGCAAGGTATGCATTACTCAGGTACGTATATATAGTTTGGAAAATTATGTAGGTCATTTGACCGGGACCTGCTAATACACGTCCTGCGTATCCTTTGATACAAAAAATAACTTTCTATGGGCCTGTCTTTACAGTGTTCATGGAATAATGAGAACTGAACCATTCTGTATAGAGAACTGCATGCATAAGCAGATCTCGTGCATTCCCTTGATGCAACAATGTGCAGCATCAGTGGGGTCACACCACACACCTGTTGTTGCCAGCTGTTTACATTTTAGTATGGACTTGTTTAATACAGTCCTATGAAACTTTGTCATCTTCAGGTACTATTCAAGGAAAGGTCACAAATTCAATTTGTTATTTATTTGAAAAATAATGCTACATACCACTCATTGTCATTCACTTCAGCTAGCCAGGTTACACGGTAACCTCAGTAAAGTCATGTTAGCAAAACGGAATGTTGACTTCTGTATAAAGTAAAACTACAGCACTTAGAATTGCGGAAAGAGTAATCTTTCACTCCCGCACGCATGTTGGGCAATAAATAAAAGATACAGACACTAAACGTGCTAAACTAGCCCTAACACAGAAGACTATTAATGTAGGCTACAGCAAGGCTCAAGCATCCACTCAACGTATAAACACGTGCAATATACAGGCAGCACAACAGCTCCATGAAACAACCTCACTTCATCTGATTGATTTACATTTCACTAAAAATTCATGAAAATTTACTACACAAGTATTACTACATCAATTCCAGCCAACCACTTGCAAGAAGCCTGCACCAATCTGTGTTTGTACATGGTGCATCCACAACTCCACACATCCTTACACTTTACCAGGCTAAGACAGGTACATAGACGGGAAGGGCAGGGACTTGGGGAGGGAAAAAGAAATTTCCGGAAATCTAAAAAAAAAAACTAAAACGTCAGAAAGAAACCGAAGTGGGTAAACCAAAAAAAAATCCTGTTGAACACTACTGAGGCTGGAGAATAAAAATAGGAGAAATTCTAGGCAGCCGTTTCTTCCACAGCCTCCGTAGATTCATTCTCCTGTACCTTGGCCTTCTTGGCAGCTGGAGCCTCCTTCTCAGCCTCTTCAGAAGAACGCTTTTCTGTGGAAGAAATGAGCTCATATAATAACTTCCACACACTAATCCTGAACATAAAACAGGACATAATTATCACCAGATCACTTCTACATTTAATCAGAGGGACCTTTCTATGACAAATCACCCTCAACCAGTCATTTCCAACAAAGGGAAATCCTAAAGATATGCACCTCGAAGTCTCATTGGTGAGAGTATTATTCCATGAAACAAATCTGTACTATGAAAATGTTCTTGCTAACAGGATTGGAGAACAATGTTTGATACAAGCTGTCCCAACCAATAAAAATTGACTTTCAGGCTTCTACAGAAAGATCTTAAGAATGACTAATTTTTTAACATAAATTAGATCAACTGTTTAAGTGCATAGTTATAATGTAGTGCTTCAAACAAATGCTTACAGATAAGTTGACAACATTCCAAGCCCAACAAATCTAGGTTATTAACAGTCACATTATGTAAACTTCACAATGACTGACTTTGCAAAACTATTACGTCACACTTCCACTGGGGCAGTGCTCTTGCCAGCTAAAAACTTCAAAATGCAGTTTCCCACGGCAATCAAAAGAAATACTGTGCAATCCTATATCAAATCTACATAAAAGCACGCACCAATACAAGTGCATCAATCCCCAAACATCATCCTTGCATATCAGATACAAAACCAGTGGGCTACATTATTGACAAGAAAACTAAACCGGTCTTCAGAAATTACAACCCATAGAATACTAAAATAAATTTTCAACAGCAGAGGCAATGAAAAAAAATGGACCAGGAAAGCAGCAAAAACAAAAAAAATAAAAAGGATTCTGGGGCTATACCAGTGCCTGAAGTGAAAATATGGAATCTAATATAACAGTAGATTTAAGAAGGAATAAGGAATTAATTACACATGGTGACTAAACAGTTTTCATCCAGAAGACAGTCAAGTGCAAGCCGACTCCTGGTATTTGGTGTTCACTCATGGAGTATTGAAAGGAAAGATTGTGGGGACCAAGTATGGAAGTACAAGATTAAACCAAATGGAAACTACAATGTAAGTTTAGTAGGAGAGAGAAAACATATAAAACAATAAACAAATAAGGAACTTAGTATAAATGCCACCCAATGCTCCATCCTAGTAAATGACAAAGAACCTTCATAAACTTCCACTCAAAAAGTAGTACCATGAATAAGGATATGAGAGAGAGAGGCTAGTATGGCAACACTGCTGAATCCATAAATGACATCTAGAATACAAAATACATATTGGGGATGGGGGACAAGAATGTATACAATAATAGCTCATTATAACAAACAAATCCTAGAAACAGTTCAGAAAGTCTCATACCTGCATCTTCCTTGGCTTCAGTGGTCTCATCGCTGTGGCCGTTGGTCATGGACTCCTGGGGGTACGAGAAAAACCATTAAAACATAATAATCTTAGATATCTCAAGATAAGGTACTTCATAATTATTACAACTTTTTAATGTTTCACTACAAGTCAATAGCGGCAGTAATTAAGATGTCATAGAAGTGCACTACTTCATACAAGTAACTCACCTCATCCTTAGCATGACCATTTGTCTCCTCAGCCGCCCCATTGGTCTCTTCAGTCTTCTCAGTTGCCTCAGCCTCCATGGTCTCGGCAGGCTTATCGGCTTCCTCAGAAGTGGCTTCATCTTTTGGCTTCTCTGCTTCTTCTGACTTATCTTCAGTTTTTTCCGCGGACTCCTTCTCTTCCGCCTTATCTGAGGATTCTTCGGTTTTTTTTTCGGTTTCCTCAGATGCAGTCTCTTTCGTGCCGTTCGCCTCCGCCACGTCCGCTGCAGGCTTCTTCTCTTCAGCTGTTTTTGTGGTCTTAGCGGACTCCTCAGGGACGTCCTTCACAACCTCGGGGGTAGCACTGCAATGAATACTTGTTTTAGTACAGAAAACTTCAAAATTTTACCAAATTAATAACACTACAATAAGGACAGTGACAGCATATTCAGACAGCACAATGCCCAATTAATATACAGGTATTTGGTGGTTGGGAAATAAATGCCCGGCTCTTATTCATACACTTTATCTATTGACGGCATGCACACATCAAATAATCAACTACATGAAACCATTGTCTCTTGCTGACACTCGTGCAGGCCATGCAACAGCTTCACAGCGTGGATGCGAGGTTCAAGGGCGGCCACGGCAGCCAACTAACGGGCTCGCAGGCGTGACGGAGGCGCCTCCCAGCACGCGGTCACAGTCCCGTGTCTAGCCAGGACAATGGTCTACCACCACCATCTTTCCTTCCCTCCCCTCCTACCCACGCCTCCTTTGCCTCGTAACGAATTTTCCCCATGTACTGCCTCTGGCCGGTAGTGAGTGGTGCCCGCGCTCCATGTTTCTTGAACAGGCGGCTACACAGGAAATGGCAGACGTGGAGCAAGGCATTCACGGCGCTGCTCGTTCATTTCCTGTCGCTCGGTACTGATCCGCCACGTGTTGAGAGAGAGAGAGAGAGAGAGAGAGAGAGAGAGAGAGAGAGAGAGAGAGAGAGAGAGAGTTACCAAGTGTCGCTCAGTCGTAAGGTGTGTGGGGTGGGGAGGGTAGATGATCTTTATTGTCTGGGGGGGGGGGGGTGGCAGGAGGGGGTGGGCAGCCCTTGACCACGTGGTCAGCCCAATATGAACAAACCACAAGCCATGAAGCTCCTATATCCATAAGCCGCTTCCCTCCCTCCTCGTGGTGAAAACGAGCAGGCTCTGCGCCATTGGCATTTGTGGCCTTATGGAAGGAATCACGTCATACAGCATCACACCCGCCGCCTTCACCTCACGCCTGACTTACTCCACCGCCTTAAATATAACCCCCGCCCTTGGGACTATTCTACACCTTCAATGCACGTCTGACGTGACAGGATGCACACACTCATCATTGCAGGAACTAAGGCTTGCTCAGCACGTGGTGACCACCTCCCTCAGAGGTACGGACGCGTCTAACTACTATCGGCAAACAAAATGCAAATCAGAGAGGCGGACTCCGGCGGGCGCCTTGGACGGAACATTCCCTTTAGTTCACAGGGCCAGCCGCCTCCTGCCTGCCCTCCCTCCCTCCCATACCACCGCTAACATCTATCTCTATGTTGCTAAACAGGATAACAGCAAATACCAAGACTATACAATGTTTAGGACTTGTATCCGTAATGAAAAGAGGCGGGAAACCCGCAAATATAGCCAGGCTAATCACCCCCTTACCTACCAAACAAGGGAACAATCCAGTAACAAAAGAAGTCCCATTATTGAAGCGCAAGGGCAGCAGTCCCAACACCACATGAACAACTATTACAACAGTAATAATCTGGAAAGTAATAATGAGATCCGCGTGGACTATTAACGTGAATCGCGAAAATTACATTCCCGCCAAACCGGTCTCTTTGTTCTGCTAAGGGGGAGGGAGGGAGGGGGATAAGTGGGGGCACGCCGCCACTTCCCGCCAACTGCTTGCTGCTCCTCACAGCCACCGCCACCACCTCCTTCACAAAGAACACTCCACACATACACTTTCCCTCCACACATAGGTCAAATACTGCATTTTTCCCAGCCACCATTTTAACAGTAATCACCACGCAGCACCCACGGGCGTCCAAATCACAAATCCTCTCGCACCACACTTACACACTCACCAAGCACACTGAACATACTTAGGCACACAAAATACTAGAGCACAGAAGAGTAAGTGTTATAAAATGAGGCAATACACGACGAAGAGGGAGCGACGCTTTCCTTCCTTGGAGTGTGCCGGCGTCCCCCTCCCGTCACTCTTAAAGTCATTTCTCTGTAACTACACACACAAGCAGCGCCACACCTGATACTTACACAACCTCAGCAGCAGTGTCAGCCATTGTGATAAGAATTTGGTGGTAGGAGTGTGGTTATATCCAAATTATGAACCAAGAGCGCGGCGGCACAGGTCCACTTCACACCACGTTTGTCTAGTGAAAGACTGAAGGCCGTTGAGGCTTCCCGCGCAGACTTGTCCTCCCACAAGCCTCAGTATCGACCAATAAAAACGAAGCGTCTCCATGACAACGCCTTAAACCCCGCCCACCAGGAGGAGTTTCCACACCACTATGCCACGTCTACACATTTTACTCTTCATATTTTAAAATGTAGAAAACAAGACCAGATTCTAGCCAGTTTTAGATACATTATAAACATATACTTATTTTTTGCGTTCTTTTGAGAGGACATCTTTAAACTATGTACATGATGCTGGTGTATGAAAAAAATTAACGTGGCATCAATCATAAAAGCGCGCGCCATGCGGTGAGGAGCAGAGAGGCACCACTTTCAGAGAACTAGCAATGAAATCTGCCTTCCAGTCTATTTCTAAATGTTACTGAAACTCGCTAAATCCTCACAGTAGGCTTCCATGTAACACTTGAATGTGATTCGTATCATCTCAAAGGTGCGCGTGCACAAATGGTTGGCCATAAATCTTTCAATTTCACGTTACCTGTTGCTTGATGGCGCCTAACTTGCTGACGCCTCCAACTGTAACAACCTCCAGTCGCCTTATTACCATTACATTTCCAATCAAGCTCCCACCGTCACGTATTCACCATTTATTACAAAGGCACCTGCATTCATTAATGCAGACGTAAGGATGAACCTAACATTTCATTCGAATCGAACAAGCAATCAATGAACTAGCAAGTTAAGTTTACGTCGTTACTGAATTATATTGAAGTAAGCTGTACGTTGATCAGGAAACCTTAATTGTGTTTCCCACGCTAGGTAAGGGAAGGTAAGGTGAGTGTGAATACAATGGGGTTTTGCTATGTCCTGACTCGTTTCTTGAACTGACCGGCTCGCCTCCCTCTCCTCATTCCCCTTCCGCCCTCCCTCCAGCTTAGGGATAGGTGGGGGACGGGCTGACTCTCCCCCATCTGCCATCCTCCCTCTCTTCCTGTTCTTTCCTTATTCTCTCTCTCTCTCTCTCTCTCTCTCTCTCTCTCTCTCTCTCTCTCTCTCTCTCTCTCTCTCTCTCTCTCTCTCTCTCTCTCTCTCTCTCTCTCTCTCTCTCTCTCTCTCTCTCTCTCTCTCTCTCTCTCTCTCTCTCTCTCTCTCTCTCTCTCTCTCTCTCTCTCTCTCTCTCTCTCTCATTACATAGCCAAATTGTATCCTGTCACCATTTGTGTATTATCACCGCTGTTCTACCTCCACTAACAAACAGTGTAGTGCCTCTTTATGATTTCATTTACGCGCGGCACAGGGGAAGGGGGAAAAAACAACAATCTAAGACCAACACAGCCGATTAATTAACATGCCTTATGAATCGACTGAACATTAGTAATCAGGCTGCCGATGATAAGGAGTCTTCTCTTTTGTGATATAAATATCGTATTATATAGAGGAAGCCGCATTCACATATTGGCCAGGTTTTAATTTCGCGAACATAACTTTGGTAATGTCTTTAACAATTTAAACATAGTACAACCTTGTAATTGAATGGTAATAAGAATAGCAGCAACAGTAGTAGTAGCAGTAGTGGTAGTAGTAGTGGTAGTAGTAGTAGTAGTAGTAGTAGTAGTAGTAGTAGTAGTAGTAGTAGTAGTAGTAGTAGTAGTTGTTGTTGTTGTTGTTGTTGTTGTTGTATCATAACCATCATTAGGTACTACTACTATTACTGCTGCTGCTGCTGCTTCACGTGTACATATTTCATATCATCTGATAGTTATTTAGTAAGAACAGCGAAATAAAAAAGATAAAAGTTAACTTCCCCGTCCGTCTCTTGCCATTCCCTTCCCTTCCCTTCCTCTTCCTTTCCCGTCCCTTCCTATCCCTCCATCCCTTCCCTTCTCTTCGCTGACACCCTCAAGGTATCTAAAACAAATTCACCTTCAAGGAGTCCAGTCGCCCAGCCAGGCCACCCAGTCCGAGTCGCCCCATGTAATCCTAGCCGTCCCCAGCTGCCCTTACACGCGGGCCCCCCTTCAATCCTGTAGGACACCCAGTTTGGCGCCTGCACCGTGTCCTGATACTCTACCTCCTCCTCCAATATCTCTCGGCCCTGGCCTAATAATGTTGATAAAGATGATGGTGCTGATAATAATAATAATAATAATAATAATAATAATAATAATAATAATAATAATAATAATGTAAAAATATCAAAACTAGTTCCTGGGATTTACTGTGTGTGTATGAGAGAGAGAGAGAGAGAGAGAGAGAGAGAGAGAGAGAGAGAGAGAGAGAGAGAGAGAGAGAGAGAGAGAGAGAGAGAGTGTCATAATATATTTAATCTAACACCTGTGGAATATGGATAATAAAAAAAAAGTGCTTTTCACTCCAACATTCTCTCTCTCTCTCTCTCTCTCTCTCTCTCTCTCTCTCTCTCTCTCT
Organism: Callinectes sapidus; assembly: GCA_020233015.1. Classification (NCBI taxonomy): domain Eukaryota; kingdom Metazoa; phylum Arthropoda; class Malacostraca; order Decapoda; family Portunidae; genus Callinectes; species Callinectes sapidus. Next base: position 2,024,760 of record CM035219.1, read on the forward strand.
CTCTCTCTCTCTCTCTCTCTCTCTC
>CM035219.1:2031969-2054552 GCA_020233015.1 Callinectes sapidus
GAGAGAGAGAGAGAGAGAGAGAGAGAGAGAGAGAGAGAGAGAGAGAGAGAGAGAGAGAGAGAGAGAGACGTTGACCTTAAAAACTTCACCTGCTTCCCACCAACATCACATCAACGCTACGATAAGAACAAATATAACGAATAAATTGAATCACTGCGTACGGAGTTATGGGACCAGGCAGAGCAAGGAGACCCGTCAATAAGGTACAGAAATATAGATGGTCGTAAACCGGTGATATTGAAGAAATGCTTGCCAAAAACCGAGGGAAAATACTGTACGTAAATATAGATGGTAATAAACAGGTATATTATTGAACCAAAAATGAAGTAAATACGGTGCGTAAATATAATTGGCCACGAATAAGTTATATTGAAGGAATATGTGCCGAAATAAATGAAAAAAATAATACGTTACAGATATACAGAAGGCAACAAACAGATTATATTGAATGAGAAGTGAAATAAATCGATAAACAGATAGATAAATACAGATCAATGAATAGATAAGGCAAGTTATAATCAATAATGACAACTTTCCTCTATTTTAGATATTTTTTTCCTGTTTTATTGCCTTTTTCCAACACCTCTTTAGATGAGAAATGAAGACACAAAACCTACAACAAAATACACAACGTTATGATACCCAGATTCCTTTAAGAGAGAGAGAGAGAGAGAGAGAGAGAGAGAGAGAGAGAGAGAGAGAGAGAGAGAGAGAGAGAGAGAGAGAGAGAGAGAGGAAAGAAAAGGAAAGTGAACGTCAGCCTTACTCGGCGCAGCGCAATATCAGGACCCGGAAAAGATTAGTAAAGGTTCCCAAACCAAGCCAGGTGCCAGGTGAGGCTTAGTCTAGCCACAGGTACACCACACCCACAGACAGGCACAGGCTCTCACCACCCCCTCCCTTGCCATGACAGTACAGGAGCTCCATTGGCACCTTCCCCTTCGAACCAGCAAAGTGTCAATTCAGTTTAGTTCACCACAGGAATAAGAAACATTTGACTAAAAAAAATAATAATAATATCAAATAAATAAAAATAGATAAAAATTTTAAAAACTGGGAATGAATTTGATTTGATTGATATTGATTACTATTGTCAATGTTTTACTTCTTTTTCTTTTTTTTGTTTGTAATTTGTCATATATTTGTTATTACTACTAACCCTATTCTTTTAGTGCTTTGTAGTAGTAGTAGTAGTAGTAGTAGTAGTAGTAGTAGTAGTAGTAGTAGTAGTAGCTGAGGTAGTGGTAATGAAACCAAAATTAATAACAATGATCACAAGAATAACAATAACAGCACGATAATAACAACAGTAACCACAATAACTTTACCACCATCGATAACAATTACAATAACGCCAATGACGATTAGATGACGAGGAGTGCTTGCTGCCTCGCCTAGTCCCTCATCCCCCTTCCTGGCACCTCCCCAGCACCGGCTTCATGCTTGTCATCAGCGTCCTCCTCCCTCACGCTCCCACGCTATTCTGGGTGTTCACCTTCCGCCACCATGGAGGCACGGAGGAAAAACTGTAGGGTGAGCACCTTTCATTATTTTTAGGTACAGCTGTTTTTTTTTTTTTTTTTTTTTTTTTCACCTCTTCTGAGGGAGGTGTGGAATGGACACGATGTAAGCGGTCTTCGCTTTCGCTTTTTGTTGCGTACTTAGAAAGTTGTCATTTTTCAAATTTATCATGATTTTTTCTTAATTACTTTTTACTTCTACTTTAATCTATTTTCTTTTTTGTTTTGATATTTCATTCTTTATTAATCTGATTGATGATGAAAATTCATTACTCAATCTTATCATTATTTTCTTTAATTCATTTTTTTTTTTCGTTTAATTAAGTATGAAAACTATTTCTTCTTCACTCAAGGGTTCTTCATTCCGTCTTGGCAGATTGCTCATTGTTGGCACTTTATTAAAATCAGATTAGCAACTGTAACTTGGCCGTTTCTCTTCTACTCACTAACTGTAAACTAGAATCACCCTTATAAATTTCAGTACATACAAGGATTACTTTTCTTGACAAGGTTCTTTCAGAGTTCAGAGAATAGCTCAACCTGAAAATCTGAAAATACGCTCTGGAATCTTTAGTTGTCTCAAAACACAGAAGCGAATAACAATGTAGACAGTATCTACAGTGCACATACTCAGCGGATGAGGATAATATGGATGCAGATATCCGACACATCACTTAACATCGCTGTACACTAATCTATAGCAGGTAATTTATCACGAGCATGTCTTTCTTGCTTCAAAATTATTACTCTATGTGCATTGCAGTCTCTTATTTTCTTAATGAAGTGAAACCAGTGAATATTGACTCGAAAGTTTATCACGTGAGGCAGGAAATAGAAGCAAGGACAATAACACACACACACACACACACACACACACATCAAAATCCAACCCGCTGTTCTACCCCTCCGAGAGAAGCTTTTGTCCGGATAGTGACGTCACAGTGAGTACAGACAAGCCATGGTGTGATTGGCTGGCGACACGTGGCTTGTATAAATGGGCCACGTGCGGGTCCAATAGGCGGATGGAGTTCAATATCACGTCCAGCGGCGGGGCAGATGGTTAAGGGCTACACACACACACACACAGGATCATTACTTTTCAGTCCCCAGCTGCGTCCGATTATCATTGTGGTTTTGTACTGTAAAATTTTGAGTATCCCGCCCCACGATATACTACTACTGAACCATTCCAAGCTTTATCCTTCGGTGAAGTTATTTGTACTGTATTTTTTATTTTTTTATTTTCATTTATTTAGTTTTTTTTTTTTAAATCCGGCCATACGATAGACTTGTGAACTATTCTAAGCTTTATCCTCCAGGGAAGTTATTAGTAATGTAAAATTTTTAGTATCCCGTCTTGCGATATACTACTGAACTAATCTATGTAAGCTTTATCCTATATTAAAGCCTAAACTGATAAGAATGTAGTTTTTGCAGCATTGAGAGGGAACTAGATAGGCAATATTGATAAATACACGGTGATTAATCGCCAAATTCTTCATCATTGATATCTTGGACTAGTATTTATGCAAATTAAACCATAGACTGACTTTACTTGGTTTAAAGACACTTCTACTTAACGTAATGCAATACAGTCTAACCTTAAAGTAATCAAATGCATCCCAACGTTATGAAATATATAATACAGTGTAACAATCTAATCCAACATAAGAATCCAAACCTAATCTAACATGACCTGCAAGAAGAACAAGAACTGTCCGATGAGCACATTTTCTCTCCTGGCAGACGTGAGGCGGTGACTCGGTGAGCGGCTGTAAGTAATGTTGGGTATATAGAGACGCTGGGATGTGGCTGGCAGTGATCGACAGATGGTCTCCCCGGCTCTGATCGCTTCCCCTGCATCCATTACTCACTGAAAATAATATCAGTCATTGTTCTGCTTTTTGTCCCACACCTGGTTATGTTGCCCTCGTATTACTACTATTTGTCGTACGTAGTAGTAGTAGTAGTAGTAGTAGTAGTAGTAGTAGTAGTAGTAGTAGTAGTAGTAGTAGTAGTAGTAGCAGCAGCAGCAGCAGCAGCAGTAATAAATAGTAGTATTGAGGAGGTAGAGAACAGTATTAGAGTGCAAGAACATCACTATCATAGTTATATCGAGTTGTTTACTGTGATAGTGACAGAGATAGAAAGAAGGAAAAAAATGTTACACACGTCACGTATACAGTGCTGTGACGCACAGCACACCAACATTCCCTTTTACAAGGCGAGCGACTCCCTTTTTAGCAATAACTCATTGTAACTCACCACATGCCTATTTCCACATTTATATTTTATCTGACATCACACCACACACACGTAGACACGCTTCACGCAAGAAATCGAGGGAGTGATAAAGAAAAAAAGTTACATTAGGTAGCGTCGACAGTGAATTGCGTTCCCCTGTCCTTCGCCTCTCCCTCAGCCTTCTCCCGCCAACTGCCGCTTTGTCCAAGTTGACTAATCACATTTTCCTGGTACATTTGTTCTCCGAGGTCTAATAATACGTGTGATGACTTTACATCGTGTACCAATAGGCTGTGTGACTGGTGCAGGATGCGGGAGGCCGTGTAGAGGCTAAGGCTCATAAAAATAGCAGAGGGCAAGGCAGGCAGTGACTCCCACCTCGCCGGCAGCTGCTTCACACTCCCCCAGGCCTCCCGCCCCTCCATCCACAGCCTACCACCTTCCTTCATCACACACACACACACACACACACTTTGTAGTAACCAACCCAATGGAGAGGGCTAAAATGCGTCACCATTGAAGTATTTTATCTATGTATATATCTACGCCGGTCACTATATTTTTCTTTCAATTTTACTATCGTATTACTGGTAATATATCAACAGTATTCATTACAGTTGTCATACATTCACTTGCATTGTTATAGCCCGCATCTTCAAATATCGTGTTCAAAGGTCTAATTATAATTACGTTTTCATGAGTTTTTCCCATCAAACAGGTTTTCATGAGCGGTGTTTCCCATTGTTAATACTGAATCCTTGTTAAATCATGAATCAGTGAAGCATTCCTAGAAATCTCTAAACGTCCACTACAACCTGATTTAGGTGGTTGGAATAACATGGGAAAACATTTGAGAAAGCTCATCAGCAATGATGCCATGGCTATGTAGACGGTGACCTTCCTAGACCAGTGTCTCCATGATTAGCACCAAGGCCTTGATTAGCACAATACCAGATGGCAGACGGGACTGGCATCTTTCGTGCAAGAAACGCGGAAGGTGGCATTTTGACCAAACCCTGTCCCTCCCTCTGGTTCACAATTCTGCCTGATGCTGCGACGGGCAGTGAAAGTTCTTTCAACAGCTTGGCACGCCCTTTGAGTGCCCGTGAGGCTGAAGCAGGAGAGAATCAAGTTGAGACCGCACTAAACAGTCTGCCTTTGTTTAACAGCTCAAGAAGGAGAGGTTCAAGGAGTGAGCTGAACTCGAAGGTCATGTGTTTGACAGCCTTGATAACCTCTCTTTGATCACGGCGGGTAGCTTATACTGACGCATGTTTTGCCTACTGGCACAATCTACATCGCGGGTACTTCATTCGACTTGCCTATGGAGACAAAGAGTCTTGGTGTGAGAAAGCTGCACTATCACTGTCCTGAGTGGCAGGTGGTAGGTATCAACAACCTTGTACATGCATATGCAGTGTGAACGTACGTTACGGGGATCTGCTTCTAAACCTGTTGGATGTGTAGAAGTTTGAGTTACTTCTCAGGACAGCACAATGGGTGATGAAAATCCCGTTAAAAGTTTATAAAATTTGCCAGAGAAAGTTTTCCTTATGTGGGCGTGGACGCGGGATTGCCACATCATGATTCATGTGGGAGGGGGGGGGTATGGGCAAGGCACACACACTCCTGTCCTGCCACACTGAGAACTTGTGGGAGGCTGCATGAGGCCAGCAGGTCACCACGAGAGAGCATCTGTTTTACACATATTAACTTGAAAAAACATCTACCCATCACATAAGTCCATTAACCGTCTTAAATATTTCCGTTTCCAAATGACTGAAACAAAGAAAGTAGTCCCGAGTGCAGCACGGGTTCCAAGCGTGGCAACCGACAGAACACTTGGCTGCTTCACAACCCTCCTCACGTCATCACTCTGTCCACTTAATGCACGAGAAAGGAAAGTATTGGGTGGCAATGTGCGTTCAGTTCGAGGACACCCTCGACCCAATCTGGTAGCCCATTTTCTTTGTTACAAATTACACCAAAGGAAAGCCGTGTGAGGAAGTCATCATATTATCAGTGAGCCAGAGAGAGGTAACCAGGATGAATTATAAGACGTAAAAATGTAAGATGTGGCAACCGCCAGAAAAGCATCCTCAAATAAGACTTCCTTTCGAAACGTATTTCCTGTTCTGCTAGGTTCACGAAGCTTAGTAGCAGCTGAGAGAACAGGAAACAAGAATGCTGTCTCGGCGTGTCCCTTGGTACCCCCCCCCCCCCCGTGCTCTGCCCCAGGAGGATGTAGTCTGGGTCACAATATAATAGCAGGCTAGTAAAGAAAAGAAAAGAAAAGAAAAAAACAAACATTGGTCGGAGATTGTTCATGGTAGTCAGAAGAGTGTTAACCATGCTGCTGTGGTGATTCTCATATGGGTGATAACCAATCTGTCAGGCTCACAGATACATTTCTCACTGTCACTATGATGCTCCAAGGTAAGGCATCACACAGAAGGGGATTACAGTCAGAATTTGTGGGAATATAGCTACTGGGTATAGTGAGCCGTGTCAAATTTACAAGAAAAAATCCCTCGCTTTTGTGAAGGAGAGAAGCCATGATCCATGATCATTTTCCAACATGTGGTATGGCTCACAAGCCACAAACCACAACTGCTGCGAGCACGATACTCTGCTTTGATATTTTATGAAAATATTGAAAATCTTATCTGAGGGCAAGAGATTCCCATGAGGTGAGCCCTGGTCAGCGTTAAACCCGCGCCATGTCCGTCGCACAGCTTCCCTTTTTTCCTCTCTGTCTTTTTTCTCCCCCCCCCCCCCTCTCTCTCTCTCTCTCCGAGACATACCCAGACAGTCTCATCTGACACTGAGACTGTCGGCATGCAGTATCTAACATTTTGACACTGTTGACCAGCCTCAGCCTCATCTGACATACTGAGATGAATGTTTTGTAGGCATCTATCTCTTACTTTTCATTGACAAGATTTAGAGGTATGACCCATACCTGAATCTATCATAGATTATTCACAATACAAGTCAATCAACGAAATGGTCATAATCAAAAGTAAAATTTTTCACAGTAAAGGCACCTTGACGGGGAAAAGCATTTAGCTAAATTTAATAATTATTGAACACAGTTTTTCTCGCTGTTAAAATCAGTTATGTCTATCATAACATCCTTAGAAAAGTTAATTATTAACAATCTTTTCAAGTTTCTTGATTAATGCCCATGTTAAATCTACAAGCAGTCTTACATAATCCCCATGATCATACAAAATGACAGCACTTTGATTCAACTTACCAAGCGTCACTTACACAGCTCCAGTGGAATGTTTGGATACACAAGTAAAACAACAACACAACATTCTCAGCGGCTGGACACGTGCAGTAATGTCGGGTTCCTCGCAAATCTTAAACTCCGCGCTTGCACATTGAGTATTCTAAAATTCCTGGATAAACTTAAGATATCCGATATTCTATGAAAAATTCCCATTTCTTGTTCAAGTATACTTATTGCAGTGTTAGAAATTTAATATTTCATACCTAGCTTTCCTCTTTAGTATATTAATATTTCATTATCATCACGCCGACTTCCATTTCCTTCTGTAACCATGTAAATTACTTCAGGTTTTTAACTACCATCTATTGCAGGTTAAGTATATCTTTCTTCCTATCATTCACCCCGATTTTTTTTTCAAACCAGCACTCCCATCACATTACATTTCCAGCCCTTTTCCACCTTTTGTTTTGCATCGCCCAGTACATTCCTATAAACTCCCAACTCAAGTTTTCCCATTTGAATATAGCCCAAATCTTCCTTGGAGCCTATCAATAATGTCTATTCAAAATAAGGATTACCGCATTAGGAAATAGGACAAAAAAGATAGGTTGACAAAATAGACTGCCAAGTATAGGTATACTACTGACTATGCAGTTTCAATTTATGTTGTCAGAGTATGAAGGGGCTGTCAATGTGATCCATCCTTGACACTGACAGGTTAATATATGAACTGCAATACTTGAGGAATCTTAGAACTACAGGCATCTAAGCCTGGCCAGGGTTTCCCACCAGGCCCATCAATCAATCACAAGGGACATGCCAGGGGTCGTGTCGCTCTGCCTACCCTATGAGCCACTCCTTGCAAGTCTCCATGCAGGCTCCCTTCTCATACTAAGTAATTCCAACCAATAATCCTTGCAGGAATCCCAGGGAGATGCAGATCCAAGAGTGCCTCTTGATCCACTGAATCAAACACCTTCAGATCAACATCGTTGCAAGCATCCCTTGTCAAAACTCAAATTGATGCTCCACCAGTATGCAAAGCACTAAGATCTGATCAGTTGTTAGACTTGTCAGGTGTGAACCTAGACTGTTAACGTTTCTGGTATTTCAGCAGATGGCTGTAGATCCTCAACAACAGCAAATGGTCAAGCACCTTGCCAGGTACACTGAGCAGTGCTATACATACTGCAGTCCTGACGGTCCTCTTTCCCTTCCAGATAAGGAGGAAGAACCCTTTTTTCTAGTCAGAGGGAATGGTACCTGAATGCCACACAGCAGTCAAGAGAGTATGCAACCCATGGATCATGCCCTCACCCCCAGCTTCGAGCAGCTCTGCACTTATGTTACAGATACCAACTGCCTTTCCACCTATGAACTTTGCCACAGCCTCTTTGACATCAACAGAGGGTGTAGTTTTGTCAATTGGTGGATCAGCATCAAGCATCTATAACCAAGCAGTTTGGAGCTGTTGTCTTAGAGTATACACTGTGAATTGCTGCTCAAAGGCCCAACAAGCCACCTGCCCATCTGTGTCCCATACAAGGCAACCATCTGCTGTTTGGAAAGCGCTCGCATGAGATATAGACTTGGAGTGGAGCTTCTTCAGGACTCAATAGGTAGGTTGGAGGTCATTAGCATTTAAATGACACTAGACATCCACAGCAAGACTCCCAACATACCTCTCCTTGTCTCTCCTCAGGAGAGCTCTAGTCCTAGGTCAGAACCCTGGACTGGTTGCAGTTCCCAATAAATCTGGCAGTGCTTCTCTCCTCATTACAGTCCAACGCCTCTACTGAGGCAAAGCCACTCCATGACCTCAGGTGCTTCCCAATATATTTTTTGGCAGTCTCAAGAGTTTCACCACCACCAAGTGAGCAATGATAGTTTGCAACCCTTCAGCTCTCAGCCAACACTGGGACTGACCCACCTGGTCCTAAAGAACTCTGAAGAGATACAAATAAGAATTTAGAGCATGATTTGCCATAGGTTGGAAAGACTTGGACAATACTGTAGCCAGCAGCTAGAAGTGCTGAGATCAAGATAACTATCCATTGTGACTTTCCTTGTTTATCATTCATGTTTCAAATAGTACATTTTTCAACAATAGACAATGAAGCTTGACTGAGTTATAGAGCCACAATATCAAGATCACAATGGCATTATTAATGATTATGAGAATGTCACCCACCCAATCAAGTAGTAATTCCAATGAATGCAAGCCAAGCCACAGAGCCATCCAACACCTTTCATTCAAAGATTCTTGAAGTGCTATACGACAGACATGAGACCCCTCTCATGTCTTTACCAAAAGTTGCCTACAAGTCATTATTAACTTATTCTAAAAAACATACTAAAGTTTAAGACATGTATTTCATTCAATGATTCTTCAAGTACTATAAGATTGACATGAGACTCCTCTCATGTCTTTATCAAAAGTTAACTACAAGTCATTATTAACTTGTTCTAAAAGACATACTAAATTTTAAGACATCTGTACTTCAAGAGAATGTCAGTTACTGTCTTAGCTCAGAGAGAGAGATAGAGAGAGAGAGAGTGATGCCACACACACGACAAATAACTGATCTCCTAATCCATCCACTAAAATAAGAAATCTTGGAATAAAATTTAATCAGGAAAACAAGCAGTTAACGGATCACTATAATTAGAGCCAGACAATTACAGGCGCCTGCCCCTGCGGCCGCCCTTCCTGCGTGTGCTGTCTGAGGGCACTGGCGTCACATCCTGCAAACAAACGAACAATTCAAACACCACTTTCCTCACCACCACTTTAATCCCTTCAACAAGAATGAAGGAATGGAAACTTAAAACTCAACAGGCTTAAATCTAACAAAAACCACCATCTATTTCTATAACAAGATGAAATTGTTGCCAGGTTGCAGGGAGACCAAACCAGGAATAATGGGGAGATTTAAGAAAATCTGGAGATGGTGTGTGTAAGACATGAAAAGGAACATTTTTTTCCTATTTCTTCTAACATCCAATTCTCCTATTTTATAAGCAGTAGGAGGCTGCCTGTTGATGGGTGGCTTGGTTTTGGCATTTGGGAACCAAGTAAATACTGTTCTTACATTTGGACAGTGGTCAGAATCTGAACTCATGCATTTGGGGATCCTTTGGTTCCCAAAACACATATGGTCTTGCAAAAAAAGAACATTCTACAACCAAAAATAAAAGTAGCACACAATGAAATACCAACCAACCCACTAAGGTAAATAGCGGTGGCCACTGCAAAGAAACAAAACCCCACACACACAATCTCAAGAAGAAAATAAAAATATTTCTCCTGGTCTGGTCTCTCCACACACCAAACAAGGTATGGCACACATACAAGCAGGTGTCCTGCATCACCATGACCCTAAGTTCAATCTTTGAAAGGATTTTACATAGATAATGGGACTATAAAAGACAATAAAAAGTCAATAATTAAAGAGACCAAGAATCGATTATCAGCTGCAGCTTAACCTGACCATTGCCGCTGTAGATTAAAGGTGGCCTAACCTAACCCAACTGTTGTCTGTTGAACAAGCGGTCATCGCCACTGTCCGTCCTCTAAGGATTAATGGGTGAAGAAAGATAACACTTGTCTACCAATATTAATGCTAAGAAACTGACAAATACAGCTTCAATGGAATGTAATATTAGATTATGTAAACACTGATATACTTTTATCAAAATGTAGTTCAACACAGAAATTCAATAAAATTCATCTGATAATGTATGTTCCATAGTTTCATGAAGAGCCACAATAAGTACATAGCCATTACTGAGAAGCTGTGGTTTGTTCTCCCTTCTTGAGTTACACCGAGCACAATAGATGTACAGGTGTCTTTGAAGAAGGAAACTGCTGAGTGCAACTTGTAGTGGTGTAAGAAATGTCATTCAAGAGACACAGAGTGATCAAGATCCTTGGGAATATATAATATAGGTAACTCAATTTATGAGTGTTGTGTTCTTGAAGAGGTTGGGTAAAACAAAAACAACGTATATAGAACTTTATAAAGGTACCTCTCGATTTACGTGAGATGTGTTCTTGAAGAGGTCACAAAAACCTAAAACGATGTAAATCAAACTACACACACACACATATACTCTTATATATATTCAAATAGTAATGTACACAATTTATTGGCTCCTTGACAGGGTGAGCTCCTCTCTTCATAGATGACAAATGTTTAATGAGTGAAATGGTCGGAAATGGTGTTGGCGTCATGTTTGCAATGGTGCACCATTGTAAACATGACGCAGACACCAGCTTCAATTCACCTCTATATGTCAGTAAACATTCGTCCTCCATGAAGAGAGTAGCTCACCCTGTCACGGAGCCAATAAACTGTGAACATTCCTAATTGAATATATATATATATAAATAAATATTTTTAAAAAATTGCATTGAAATTTTTGTAAACTTAAGGTTTTGGTGATGTTAGAACAAATGACCTGATTTATAGGTATAAATAGTCAAACTTTTTAATACCTGAACAGCCATTTGGAATGAATCAAGTTCGAGTAGTGAGTCTTCAATGTACAACATATAAGTAAAAAAAAGCATAAATTAAACATTTGCAATATGGATCTAAGGCAAATTCAAAAACATGTAAAACAAACTCATGTAAAAGTCACCTGTAAACAAAAATATTCATATAAAGGGAAGAAATAACAACCAGCAATATAAATGAGGGTAAACAAATAATCAAAATAAAAGATGGAATGACATACAATACACAAGAATAAAACAATGACAAAGGGAAAAATATTAAGATAAGACCTGAACCATCAGGTAACCAATATAATACTGCGATATTTAATGAAGAAAATGTAGCACACATAACAAAGAGTAAAGATGGGCACAGCACTCACCTCAATACGTCCAATCTTCATGCCGGCACGGGCCAGGGCTCGCAGGGCAGACTGGCCACCAGGTCCTGGGGTCTTGGTCTTGTTGCCGCCAGTGGCACGGATCTTGATGTGCAGGCAGGTGATGCCCAGAGTCTTGCACTTCTCAGCAACATCCTGTAACAGTGACAAACTCTTGTTGTTCTGCTGTACTTCACTCACATGGAAACATCAATAGAAGCCCTCACATTCTAAACATAGAACAGTGGAAAACCACAGAAAATTCTTTGTCCACCTTTCAGACCGAGGTAGCTTGTCATAGTACCACAGTGATGCCACACATGTCTCTTCAAGCATGTCATAGGTAATCTATACAACACTCAGATCAGTTTTTTTGTACCCATGGTCCTCCATGGAAGGGCACCACAGTACTGCAACATTGCCCCAATCAATCGCAGATGTTCCAAGGTTCCTCCTAAACCAGAGAAATGCTCCGGATCGGATGGAGGCCTTGGGTTCCTCTCCCTTCTTGAGTTACACAGAGCACAATGGAGGATGTACGAGTGCCTTTTAAGAAGGGGATAATTCCAGGTGACAGGACAACATCACATTACTGACTGCTCCTGTCTCTCCCACTAATCATCTATTACAGTTAGCCTCATAATTAGCAAAATGATTTTACTAGAGTGGGAGACAAAAAGGAATGGAATAGGGAAGTTCAGCCAAAGAAGATGAAAATGCTCAAACTAAGAAATAGACACCAAAAAATGAATAAAGGTAAGAGACAATAAAATGAATGTAAGTACGAAGGAAGAAATGAAAAGATACTTTACTTTTATTCCTGTATCCTTTTAACTTTCCTCTCATTCCTAACATCCCACCACAGACTTCACATCACTATTTTTAATTGTCAGTTAAGTTATTTTCTAGAACCTATATGCATTTCCACTTTCAATTAATCAATAGGGTCATATGCCAGGGAGCGCCACCTATGGCGCCAGTCCCAGCGGTCACACCTTGCCAGTCCACGCGCAGGTTCCCTTCCCATACTGAGTAACTCCCAGCAAGTGGCAATGACTTGCCATTACCACTTTGAACACACAAATACATTTCCTTTATCTATGCTGTGTGCTTCTAGATAAAAGATATAATAAATAATCATTATATTTAAAAAGGATGGAGGATGGAAGTAGGAGTACCTACTGTGGGAAGAAGCCTCTCCAAAGGAAGAGCCACAGCCAATGGTACATCCCCCCTGGAATTACATGGCAGTGCATATTGTTTGTTATCGTTACCTGAGCAGCCAACATAGCGGCGTACGGGGAGGACTCGTCACGGTCGGCCTTCACCTTCTGGCCGCCGGTGATGCGCACAATGGTCTCCCTGCCAGACAGGTCAGTGACGTGCACAAAGGTGTCATTGTAGCTGGCGTAGATGTGGCACACAGCGAACACCTTCTCTCCGTCCAGCACCTGTGGTCCCAGCTGGACTTGCACCTCCTCCTTCTGGGTCTTTCCCTTACGTGGAGCCATGGCTTAGCTGTGGAAGAACAAAGAAAGGTAAAACATACTCTGACCAATGGCTAACTTGTGCATAAGCAATTGGTGAAGATATTCTAGTTGTGAAATGTTGTAGAGACAGGTGAGACTAATTAGATAAAGAATACAGAGAAGTACAGGAACATTTTGTCTTATGTAAGAGATAGGAGCACCAGCCAAGGGTAAAAAAAAGAAAAAAGGCTCCCTGAGGTGCTAGTCCCTAAACTGTTCAAAATAAAGGATAAGTTTGGTCACAGAGCTACTCAAAGGATGACCAGCAAACCAAGACCGACGGGACCATTAATGTACTCAACACAAATAAACAAGATATCAACAGTACTCATTCACCAACACCTCACACCTCACACTTCCAAAACATATCTGTACCACTCCTGCTTGTTGAATCTTGCATAAGGGTAAATTTTTACTTTCACACCAGTCTCAAGTTGGCTTTTCCTACCCTTTCCATCTGTTAGAGCTTTCCATACTGAGTAATTTGATCCCAATGTGTAACTGGTGCAAATAAGTTATAATGGTGCTAGTGATTTTTTTAATTTACCAAATTTGCGGGATGCAGGCCACCCGGCAACACCACCCCATGTCGTGTCTCAAGAGTAACTGAACGTCTGTGGCCAGCAGCGCTCTGAGCTAAAACATTATATGAACTAAACGTAACCTGGCGGGTCAAATCTGCTATTTTTCCCTGGTAGATCTTGGTGTGTTTTGAACGAATCTGCTATTCGTTTTCAGTGCAAATCATCAGTTTGGGCCTCAGCAACCAATGAGAGAGACACAACAACAACAAACATCCATGATGTTGCCAACGGAGACACTTTTGGCCTCGCCACAGTGTTTCAAAATGAAGTAAATAACCTTATCTTTACGATGAAACTACCATTTGTGGCCAGCAGCGATGCTCTAAACTAAAACATTACACCAACAAAAATAACCTGGCGGGGATCAAATCCAGCCCTGGGGTGCTCTATCCATCCGCCTTCATCCCCCAAATTTGGTAAATCTTCAAATTCTTAGACAAATTGTGGCATTCCAACATTCCACACCACACCACATTGATGTTAAACCAGATTTGAAACGTTACGGTTGAGATAAATGAACATCACCTCACCTACTAAGTCAACCTGTCCTCCAAGGTGTGGTGGTGTGTGTGTATGTCAGGATTCCACAACATGTTTAAGAATATCATGGTTAGACACATCAACCATTCGTTGGTTGGGTGAAACTATAAATTGACTACATTTTCCCTAACAACATGGAATACAAACGAGACATTAACAGTACAAATTCACCAACACACACACACACTTTACACTTCCAAACAACGCCACTTCAAACTACATAGGTTAGCAACGTGTCTGTGGTTCCTCTTTGCCAAATTAACCTGGAAATATTACCAAGTGGACGCTAGAGGTGGAGGACTAACAAGGCACCACCACACACCACCACCACTACCACCTGCACGCCACTCCTTCCACCTGTACTCCACACACCAGGCCACCACCACTACACAGAGACAAGGACAGGTAAAAAATCACCAAATATTCCACGCCTGCACCCAAATAATGCAGATAATGTGTTCACCAGGAGCAATGCGTGTTGTTCAGTGCATGAGGTTTAAATGTCCACTTCACCACCCCCTTACCACCCCGAGTGTTATAAAAACGTACTTAACACACAGACACGCACTGAATAACACACACGACAACCCACACTGACTGAACGACAACAACAAACGTGCTCCACAGAATCACAGGACAAGCCCATCACAGACACGTCCACCACAGCGGCACTGCTCACAAATGTAGGCTCATTATTCCACTTTCCCTATTATCGAAGCTTAATTTCCCCCTGGCTACCCTTGCTAGGTCTACTGGCTACATGGTGGTGGGGGGCAAATGTGCAATGGGTGACGGATGACGTGAATATTTGCAGATTAATAAGGCGGGTCACTCACGGTGCGGCTTACGGCCCTCTGGAGACTTGTAGAAGAAATATTGGAATTGTTTAGATCGGCTTGTACTCGCGGCGACACTCCCCATATACTTGTAAAATAAAATGGACATATACCACACAATACTCCATTCCTTTCCTTTATTTTCATACCAATGGCTGTATTTATCTGAGAATTACCTTTTATTAGCTATATTATCTTAAGGGTTTTGATGAGTTGAAAGGTTAAATCCCAGAAGGGGCTTTCTGTGATGGTAGTTTTTCTTTGTAAATTTGAGCACCAATTGCCCTTTTATGACCTCGCTTATATGGTGGAGCAGCAGCCCATCTCTTGACTAAAACCACGCCTAAATACCCCAGACATTCCCCCTCACGCTGCTCCCCTACAGATAAAAACACGGGCCAAAACAGAAACACACAGCCATTGTCCTATTATCTCCAGAACCCGCTAATAAACTAACAAACACACCCATTACACAACCAGAAACAACTACAAATTAACCGTGGACCCTAAAAACTAATCCACAGAGGCGCAGGGAACAAAGGAAACACGAGAAAATGAAGTCAAGCGTCTGGTGAAAAACATTATTGGAACCACAAGATTTGTTTATCGAGAGAGAGAAAGAGAGAACAAAATAGCGCTTGGTAATTTCTCTCCCTTTCTCGTCCTTTATCCTGTGCTGGAGTGCCCTTAGAGTGTGCAGGGAAGGAGTACGTGGAGTAAAGGTGCATGGGGTGGAGGAGGTGGAGGTGGAAAGGCGGTAGAAGGTGGAAAAGTGGAGCATAGCGGAGGTCTTTTGTCTTGAAGGATCAGCTGAGTGTATGTGTGTGTGTGCGTGTGTATGTGTGTGTGTGGCCCATGACCCTGTGTGGTGCATTCCCCTCACTCTCACTCCTTTTCTCCTCTCCCTCTTGCTCTCCCTCCTCTTTCCCTCTTTCCTCTTTCTTATTTTATTTCTCTTTCTCTCTCTCTCTCTTTCTCTCACTCTTCTCTGTCCTGTTCTTGCCCTGTTATTTCTTGCCTTTGTTTTTGTCCTCTCTCTCTCTCTCTCTCTCTCTCTCTCTCTCTCTCTCTCTCTCTCTCTCTCTCTCTCCTATTTATTCCCTCTTGTCTTCCCGCTCTTATTTTCTCTCTCTCTCTCTCTCTCTCTCTCTCTCTCTCTCTCTCTCTCTCTCTCTCTCTCTCTGAATGAAACTTAATTATTATGACCTTTGACCTGACATAGACTAATGAGATGCATGATTGATCTGTATATGGTTGGTTGTCTTATGTTATTCAGTGATGCAGTGGTGGAAATATGATTACCCCCTTCAGTACTGGGACGCATTTTTATCTCGAGTTTTGGGGTGTGATTAGACGATTTTAGTGACAGGAAGGGTCTATGGAGGTCAGAAGATTAATGGCCAGAGTTTTCACCTTTTCAATACCTTCATAAGTTTGTGAAGCTGTATAAAGTGGCCCAATAGTAAGTGAAATTAATATAAAAATGCGTCATTGTACTGAAGGGTTTAAGATTTATATTTGTATGTTTGTGAATTCTGCTTCTCAGAGTAACACCCAGGGAAACTTAAATTTAAGCTTAATATTTGTGTTTTATAACGTTTTGCTGCTTGTTATTCTTTCCCGGACTCATTTACTAGTTCCATTAGGATGTTTTTTATCTATAGCTTAGCAGTGATTGGGTTAACTTCTCTTCCTTGTCGTTTTGACGTGTGGAATAGAATCGTTCAGTATCTGTCGTGTATTTCAACCATAAACGTAATTTCTCTGCCTCGATGAGAATATTACCAACCAAAATGTGAAGATCTTTTAAACTGAAGCAGAACACTCTTCTTTATAATGTTGGTGCCCTTCCTGTCTCTAGTAATTACACACACGCACGCTCACTCCTTCCATCCTTTCTTTTTTTCTTCCTTTCCTTTCTTCCATCCATCCATCCATTCATCCTTTCAGTTTTTCTTTCTTTCACTCTTCCCTCCTTCATGATCATCTTTCACATTTCTGCCAAGCCCAAAAGCACCATAGCAGGGTAGGGCAGGACAGGGCAGAGCAGGGTAGGGTAGGGCAGAGTAAGATAGAACACAGTTGGGTAGGGTAAGGCAGGGCAGGGAGCCAGGAGATCACACCCACCCCATAGAAGCCAATGGAAGGAAGATATTAACCCCTTCAGTGCAGGGACACATTTTTATCAAGAGTTTATGGTGTGACTAGACCATTTTGATTTATATTTGGAAAAGTCTTTGGAGGTCAGAAGATTAGTGGTTAGTCTCTATTATGAGTTTTTGGAGTATAAAATCGTCAAGTATTAATTACATTGAATATAAGAATGCGTCCCAGTACTGAAGGGGTTAACTATGATTGTTGAATATTTATTTATTTATATTTTATTTTATTTTGTGCATTCATTTTTGAGTAAGAGGAGAAAGCTGGCAAACAGCAACATAAAACATTAAAGAAAGCCTACTTAGTTGCCAGTTCCCCTACATGTCTGAGAATTAATCAAAAGAAAGAGATAAGTGTCTTGAAAACTCCCTCTTAAATGAAGTCAAGTCATAGGAAGTTGGAAATACAGAAGTAGATAGGGAGTTCCGGAGTATACCAGAGATAGGCCACCCATCCTTCCTCATAAAGCCACTAAGTCTTATAGAAGCAGCTTTAGCCTGTTAATTTCCAGACACTGACATATGTAAAGGTGATTAGTGCATTGTTTGGGAAAAGATGGAGACTGATTGACAATCTGAAGCAAAACAGGTTACAAGATTTTTTATGTAAAGGGAAACCAGCCAAAGGGAAAAATAAAATAGATAAATAATTAAAAAAATGAAAGGCTTGCTAAAGTGGCAGTCCCTAAAGAAGATAAAAGGAAATGTAGAGTGAAGGGACTCTGAGGCTGGAATGTGAGTCATCACACTTTATTTTTATTAATCTTTTTTCTGAGGTTGTAATCTGTTAAATGCAAAGATTAATCCTTCAGTACTGGCACATATTTTGACTTTCATTTATGGGTGTAATTAGATGATTTTATTGACTTTACCAAGAGTCTATGGAGATTAGAAAATTAATGGCCAGAGTCCTCCTAACCTAACCTAATCCAACCTATCTTAAACTAACCTATCCTAACCAAACCTGACCTGACCTGACCAGACCAGACGTTTCCTATCCCATCCTAATTTTTGGAACGTTAAGGCTACTTCAGTCTCCTGCTTCCCTGGTGGTGTATGAGCCAAGTAGGTTATCAGTGGGGCAGCAGTGGGTGGGGGAAGAGTTGGTGATAGCTGCTGGTGATAACATGCTGAAGTGATTCTGTCTGTGGCAATGAGATATAACTCCTTATTGCCTCAGAAGAATGTTGCCAATGTTCTCTGTGTGAAAGGGAACAAAATTATTGGAATTCTCTCTCTCTCTCTCTCTCTCTCTCTCTCTCTCTCTCTCTCTCTCTCTCTCTCTCTCTCTCTCTCTCTTTCAACCATTCATGGGTGTTATTCTGTTATGTAGGTAGATAATCACCTTGAAATATAGTTTTTATGGATATTTTTTTATAGATTGTGATTTTCTTACCTATTGTAGGGGAGAACATTAAGACATGTTATTCTCACATTGCTGTAGAGTTTTTCTTTGTTTATCCATACATTGGTTGGTATGTGTGATGACGTAATGTTTATAGAATAAGAGCAGTAGGATAAGTATGTCTATAATCTATAACGGTCTCTTTCCCCCAAGGAATGTGTGTAGAAGAGTGTCTGTCTTTACTCTGCATGGGAGATGAAAATGTGAACTTGAACTATGATCAATCTCAAGTGCAATGTTGAAAAGTAGCAATTGATCATCATTGAGAAAGATTGGAAATGCTTTCTCTCTCTTGGCTCAGAGAATGATTTGTGGAAAGGCATCTCTCTCAGAACTGACACTCGGAGAACACCACATCACTAAAATGACTTAGGGTCGGTGCAAAAGGGGCCAGGGAAGAAATGATGTGCAGCACTGATATTCTCTCTCTGTTGGAAAGTAGAAAATATGACTAGAGTGCCAAACAGTTGTGTCATCAGCCACCTGCAGAAGAAGAAAGTTTTCTGCCAGGAGACTGTGCAAGACCTGTTCAGCCAGAAGTGCCGAGTCTTTGCCTGAAGTGTTGGTGCAGTGTGGCAGCCAACCCAACGCTCCCATCCTACTCCTCTTCCTTCTCCTTGTCCTCATCTTCTTCCCCTTTCTCTTGCACTAGCTCTTCCTCCTCTTCCTCAAACTCCTCATCCCCACCCACCTCCTGCCTTTCTTCCTCTCACTCTTCGTGTCTCTTTTCTGCCTCCTCTTCCTCCTCCTCCTCCTCTTCCTCCTCTTCCTCCTCCTGTATCTCTTCCTCCAAGCCCTGGCTCCCTCCACGCTGCTCCCTCACAGCCCAACAAATGTTTGAATGGGAGGAAGGGGATCGGTTTTCTTTCGAGGACTCTGAGCGCTTTGAAGAAGACTCACTATGTAGCTGGATCAGTGAGCCGGAGTCCCTCTGCAACAACTGGAGGGGGTGGAAGCGCTCAGAGAAGATTGCCTCCCTCCTCTATGGCCGAGCCAGAGACCAAGGTGAGGCACGGGGACTAGTTACTAGTTACTAGTTACTAGTGCTTTGTGTGTCAGGTTCTGTGCCATGACTGTCTGTCAGTGTATGAGAAGCTGCGGGAAGTTCCTTAGGTGGGAGGCTGGGGTATTGTCACTGTAGAAACATTACTTTTCTATATTGTTGTATGGTGTAAGGTACTCATTTGCCATGTTGAGAGGAATGGAATTGAATTCATGCATCCTATTTCTTTTTCTTTAAAAATGCTTGGTGATTTGTACCCATATTTAGTCGTTAAGGAGATTTTTTACTTGACATGAGTTTTTTGTCACCCTCTAAGTGTTTGTAGAGCAGTAAACCAATCATACAAAGGTAGAGTAGTGTTAGGAAGAGTAGTTTGTAGTGAGGTGAGACTGATTCATTATTTGGTTTGGTGTGCAGATGGGGGTGTGCAGACCCTCACTGAGATGTGTGCCCGCACAGTGGCGGCACACATCCCCTTTGAGGTGGTAGAGCAGATGATGCCACCTGTTCCTGAGCAACTACAGCTTCTCATTGCCTTCTGGAGTTTCCCTGAGAATGAGGAAGACATCCGCCTGTACAGCTGCCTGGCCAATGGCAATGCTGACGAGTTCCTTCGTGGGGAGAACCACTACAAGCACAAGAGTGTACATGACCCACTGCAGATTGGTGAGTCATTTCACTCCTGCCCACCACCTTATATTTACTAACTTTACCAAGTATGTACTTTGCTGGAGGGTCTTCAGTGTTACACATAGGCACAATAGAGTGTGGAGTTTTGCCACAGAAATAAAGTACACTCCTTATCAGAAGAACAATAAGTGGGAAGTGTCCAGCAACTGTTGCAGTTGAAATAGTGAAGAGGTGATGAATTGTGGTTCTCATGTAATGTCTTGCAGGGTTCCACCTCAGTGCCACAGTGGTGGTGTCCTCCTCGGGCACCAAGGGTCAGTTCAATGTGGCCGTCACCTTTGACCGGGGACGCATCACCACCTGCAACTGCACCTGCTCCGCCAACGCCTCCTGGTGCTCCCATGTGGTGGCCGTCTGCCTGCACAGAATACACCAGGTAGGTGGACATCACATACTTCCCCTCTCAAAGGCTTGCCGTGATTTCTCCTTTCCACTTTATTTTTACTAATGCTTTCAATTATTCCAAGCTTTTCTACGGTTTATTCCTTCACTTTTTATTATTTTCATGCTGCAGCCGAGCCAGGTTAAGCTGCGGGCCCCTGTCAGTGAGTCCCTGTCACGCCTCCAGAGGGACCAGCTGCAGAAGTTTGCCCAGTACCTCATCAGTGAATTGCCACAGCAGATCTTACCCACGGCCCAGCGACTCATTGATGAAATCCTCTCTAGTCAAACGTCTGACATTAATACGGTGAGGAAATACTGAATAGTTTGCGTGACGTTCTTATCAATTAAAGCTTCATGTTGGGTGTCAATAAAGGGATGAAGATGGAAAATTACAGACAGGTGACCATTTGACTCTTTGCTCAGGTGTCAGGAGCCCCAGATCCCACAGCAGGAGGCTCAGCCAATGAGCAGATGGCCTGGTGGCTGGACGAGAGTAACCTCCATGAAAACATACACAAGATTCTGGTCAAGTTTTGTGTCCCATCACCCATTGTCTTCAGGTAACTTTAATGAATTTCTTCTCTTTGTGTAACAAATTTCAGTTGTTCTTTCTTAGGAAAACTTGCATGAAAATTTTTACCATGCAATTCATTCATCATTTATTTTTAAAGGCTCTGCATTGAAGTGGGTTAAGCTCATTTGGTAATTAAGTCACTGCTCACTTGGCTACATTGGTTTCCCTCAGTGATGTGAACTACCTGAGCTCCACTGCTCCCCCTGTGGCAGCAGAGTGGGCCTCTCTCCTGCGCCCTCTCAGGGGCAGGGAGCCCGAGGGCATGTGGAACCTTCTCTCCATTGTCCGGGAAATGTTCAAGAGGAACGACCGGAATTCCATCCCACTGCTGGAGATTATCACTGAGGAGTGTTTGGCCACAGAGAAGGTTGGTAATAGTGTTTCCTCTGCACTTTCTTGTACACTTTAGTAATGGCATCAAGTTGTTACTCACTGTTTATATCCATATCAATGTCCTGTCACTGTAGTGTTTAAGTTGGTATGTGCTGGTGGTGGTATACAACTGATAATGGTGGTGTTGATGTCCCCAGATCCTGGTGTGGTGGGTCAACACCAAGGTTGCCCTTCATATGGGCAGCTCTGGCCATGGTGGGAAGAACAACATGAACTCCAACAGTCATGGGAGCCAGTATGCCTGCTCCTCACTGTGCGATGAAATAGTGGTGCTGTGGCGGCTGGCAGCACTCAATCCAGCCTTGTCTCCCCAGGAGCGAGAGCAGCTTAAAGTGCAGTTCAAGACCTGGCACCTCAAAGTCTTGGAGAAAGTATATAAGAGCAAAGGTATGTGTGTGGGAGATGAACTACAATCACATGATATCTAAGCTATATTTGTCTATAGTCGTTGCCATTGGTGAAGAACATTTAGGCTCTGGCTGAGTGTGGGATTTTCTTGTGAGCTGCGTTGTCATGTCTCCACAGGACCAGTTATCGTCTTTAACACATAGGTGAATAGGTCTCTCTCTCTCTCTCTCTCTCTCTCTCTCTCTCTCTCTCTCTCTC
>CM035219.1:2058089-2094832 GCA_020233015.1 Callinectes sapidus
CCTCTCTCTCTCTCTCTCTCTCTCTCTCTCTCTCTCTCTCTCTCTCTCTCTCTCTCTCTCTCTCTCTCTCTCTCTCTCTCTCTCTCTGTATTGTGATTTTGTGTGTCAGGATTTATTTATTTTATTTGTTCATGTTTCGACTTTTTTTCCCACACCACCTTAGAGGTAAAAGTGGCTTCTCTGACCTGAGTGACCTGACCATAGGGATAATCACCCACTACCCCAGGCTACTCCTCTACCTGAATGACAGGGCCGCACAGCTTTGGTGTCAAATGTTGTTTTATTTACATAGAACCCAGACTATTATTACCTTCAAACCTGTGCCATGTATAGAGCTGCATAGTTTGGTAGGATAAATCATCCATACTTAATATCTTAATTAAAAAAATAAAATAAAAATAGGACCTGACAAATCAAAGACAAATCTACTGTACTGCACTAACCTAACTGTACTTGGCCAGTGCCAAAATGTCCTCCACCTGTGAAAAAGACCATAGTTTGTTGGTCACACATGTAAGATTCGAGGTAGTGTGTTATGCACTTTGTTTGACTTGATGTGGTGTTCCTGTATGCACACAGAGGCCAGCAGCAGCAGCAGTGGCGGCGGTAGCACCAAGCGTGTGACAGATGGAGACGTGTTCCCAGGGTTCAAGCCTTCCTTGGAGGCCTGCCAACTAGACTGGAGTGACTATCCCTTACCTGGCGTCACCTACTCCCGCACTGCCTCGCGTTACTACTGTCCCGTCATGTGTTTCCGTCATGACTCCCGCCATGAGTCCCAGGCAGCCCCCATCTCTGCCCCGCACCCTCGCAATCCTGCATCCCATGCAGGACCTAAGAGGCCCACTGAGCGGCGGGTGCTGATTAGCCCAGGCCATCCTGGGGACCCTGAGGGAGCAGCAGTAGGAGCATCCATGGCTGGGGCGCGGCACAGTGGCCACCGCAGCAGCAGCGTCAGCAGCGAGGGGTTCTGTGACCACGATGCCGGCCGGGACAGTGACTCTCCCCCAGAGCGTTCCCCTGAGGCAGACTCTGGCCAGGTGTCCCGCCAGAGCTCCCGGGAAGAGAGAGCAGTGCCAGTGCCAGGCCTGGCAGCCACGCTGGGCCGGGCCAGGGAGGATAGGGATAAGTCCTCTCCTGATGATGGTGGCGTGGAGTCTGACTGGTCTGGCGTAGCAGAGCCGGCACGACCCCAGAGGAGTCGTGGATCAAGTCGAGGCCAGCGGGCCAGAGACATGCATGGCTCTGATGAGTATGACCTGTACCTTTACAATTCCAGCCAGGTGGAGGGGGGTGGGGCAGGGGCAGAGGGCCCTGGCTGTCGTGCAGCTGAAATTTTTGGCAACCTGAAGAAGTTAGAAGATCCACTGGAGATCCTGTTTGCCCGAGCTGAAGGCCTACATGCCCATGGTCACCTGCAGGAGGCATCTGGGCTGGCTGTGCAGCTGTCCCATGAGTTACTGGCAAACCCCCCTAACCTGATGGTGGATCTCCCTCCACCCCCAAGCAAGGGCAAGCGCAAAAAGGTCAATCCAGCCTCTCACCACCTGACCTGTCTGGCCTCTGCCACTTTGGGTAAATGTGCCTTCCTCTGCACTGTGCTGGCAGAGAACCCAGAACACACTCACCTGGCCTTCCAGGTGGCCATGTTTGGTTTGGAGATGGCTCGCCCTCCAGCTTCCACTAAGGTACACTCACACCCTAGTCATTTGTTTGAGTAGAAAATCTTCCACTGTAATTGTGATTATCACAATGGTTCATTCTTGTTTCCAGTAAGAAGTATACAAATAATTAATATTGATCACAATGTTAATAGAAACTTTTTTTAAATAGGGATTAGATTCCTGTGTTTTTTTGGTCTTAGTTATTTATACATCCCATTTCCTTTAGCCGTTGGAGGTGAAGTTGGCCAATCAGGAGAGTGACCTGGTGGCCCTGCTGAAGCGCCTGCCCCTCGGTCCCATGGAGCTGGGAGTCATCAGGGACAAGGCCGAGAAGATGCGTCTGGGAACCCTCAAGAGCCGCGGGGAAGCCTTGCTGCCCCTCATGCTGGCATCCTTCCTGTTTGATGCTCTTGTTATTGCTGGTGAGAACTTGTTTAGCATTTTATCTGTTACTTTGTTAGTACACTCGACCCTTGTTTATCCAGACCTTGATGATTTTTATTTTATTTGCATTATGTATACCTGTGTCATCCAGACTTTCTCATTATCTGGACCTGTTCTTGCACTATTTAGTCTAGAAAAGCAAGGGACAAGTGTACTGCAAAATGCTTTATAGATCTTGTAACTTTTTAGGTTGTAAAGAAAAGAGGCATAAATTTATAAATAGGATTGCTTTAAGAGCCTCGTGTCACCCGTAGGAACAACCAAGAGTGCAGTAGGGGGCCAGAGTTACCGTCAGCCACAGGATGAAACTCTTGGCTTTGATGCAGCTGTGGCTGCTATCGGCATGAAGGCCAATGTGTGTGAGGCTGACCACCCCCTGCTCTGTGAAGCCACCAGAAGACAGGTTAGTGGTGATCCTGGTATGTTCTCTACTATGATGACAAGTGTGTAATGTTCAGTACATAAATCTGCAAGCTGTTTTTGGTTGTTCAGGCTTTTAGCTGGACAGATCTGTTGACAGCTGTATTTTGTCCTTGGCAGAGAGGTGAGTTGGCACTGACACTGCTGACTCACTACAAGGATGACCAGGACCGCCTTGCACGCATCATGGACAAGCTGCTAGACAAGGAGGTTCACCAGATGTACAAAGCTCCTTCCTTACCCACTTACTATATCAACAATGCCCCATCCCAGGTGAACCAGTCCCTCTGTCTGCTGCTGCATCTCAGGAGGGAGAGTCTCCTTACTGGGGTAGCATGTTCTGTTTTCATGTGGCTGAAAATGAATATATTGATTGATTTATCCATTCATGTAATTCAGGAAGTCAGGGATTAAAGACAAGTAATCTTATCCCCTTTTATGTATGTGTAATGCTTCAGGAGCTGAATGTTTACAGTTTGATCCTGTTTATTTATATCAATGTCTGTCAGAAGATACGTTGTTAAGATCAGCCTAACCCTTCAGATTGCATGTGATTTAACCACATGCTTGTCTCACAACCCTTCTTTGGTGTCCCACAGACTAGCACCAGTGTGGCTGATTGTGAACCCACTAGCAGCCTGAGGGTGGCTGACTCCCCTGGTGGTGGCACCGTGACTGGTGGAGCGGTGGTCAGCGTGGCCCCTCTGGCTTCTCTTCAAGGGGTTCATCTTGGGCCACCCATGGGACATCCTAGTCAGTCGGCTGGGGCCCACCAGCAACTGGCTCAGCAGAATGCACCACGGCCCCATCCTGCAGGTATGTGGCTTGTGGATTTAGACTCTTACTATCATGAATGCTGTGTTACTTGATAGTTGATGGTCACCAGTATTGTGCATGAAGTATTACCACAAATATTAGTGTTTTTGTTCTTGTTGTGAGTTGTTTATACTCTCCTTGTTTGTCTCTCTGCTATTACCTAAGTGTTGTCACTTGCCTTTTCAGTGGCTTCAGGGGCAGAGGTGGAGCCCTCCATGGCCCGCCTTAGTCTCTCACCTTCTCAGCCCCTTGGAGGAGCCCGGGCCAAAGATGGACCCACCCCAAGATTTCTGGAAGGAGAGGAAGGGGAGAGTCCCAGCTGGGAGGAGGACTACAAGGCTTGGGAGGAAAAGTGTGTGGCAGGGAAACAGCGCAAGAAGAGAGCTCCAGCCTGTGGCCTGGAAACTACCTCATCAGGTGTGGAAGGTGAGTGATGGTGTACTCAGGAATTTCTCACAAGTGCCCATTGTTACTCTGTTTTTTTATGGGGAAAGTATGTAGCTGTATTGCTCTTATTGCTACGATCCCTATTACTATAAAATATATAAACTGACAAAAACATTTTGATATACCTGAAGACTGACCAGAGCTGTGCATTGCACAACTGTATTAAAGTGAAAAATGAAAGGTGCTGTTAACCCCATTGATTCATTTGTTATTTAGTTTCATCCTAAGCATGGTTAGTTTGAGATAATATTTTCATTACCTTTAGGATACAACAAAAAGTGCCTTAACTTTACTTGCTCCACAGCCTGGATCAAGTCAACAGGCCCTGGCTCAGATTCAGGATCCTCTGGGAACTCCTCAGACAGTATTGGATCCTTCTCTAGTGGAGACAAGATTGCAGGCCTGGAGGTGAGGATCTCTCCCAGTGTAAGACTCCTCTCTGTTTTTTTTTTTTTTTTTTTTTTTTTTTTTTTTTTTTTTTTTTTTTTTTTTTCCTAGGACTGAAATTGTTCATGCAAGAGTATAGCTGCTGACTTTGCACATTGTTGATGGACTGCAATATAAAGATATGTAAGAAATTCCTGTATATTCTTTCTTGACTGGCTTTTCCTGAACTGGTGTCTTGTTCCCTTCCAGGTCAACAAGCCAGTTGAATCTCCTCCATTGGGATTCCCTTTGGTGCGGCCAGTGCCTCAGCCAACCCCAGAGAGCACCGCTGCCCAGCCCAGGCCTCAACCCACCTATGGAAAGGGTGTTCGCTTCAAGGGAAAGAGAGCCTATCCAACTGTCCCCAACCAGCCCTCAGAAGCCAGCGCTTACTTCATGTTTGAATTGGCCAAGACTGTCCTCAACAGAGCCGGTGGCAATAGCAGCACTTCTCTCTTCACACAAGTGAGTGCTCTACAGGATTTGTTGAGAAGCAGGTCACAGTCACTCTTCAGGAGAAAGAGTTGGTAGTGAGGGAAAGCAGAGGTTTGGTATTCCTTTTCACCATATACATTGCTTACAGATATGACAATCTTTTGAAAGCTAAATTTATAGTTATGTGCATTTTGTGTCTGTTCTATCATTGGAAGATAATGACATGTTTCCTTCACTCTTACAGGCAAGTAGCTCCCAGAATCACAGGGGTCCCCACAGACCCCTCCACATGTGTGCATTCCAGATTGGCTTGTATGCACTTGGTCTCCACAACTGTGTCAGTCCTAACTGGCTGTCAAGAACTTACTCATCACATGTGTCCTGGATCACAAGTGAGGATACATTTTGTGTAACCATAACATTTGCAGTGTTGTTTTATGTATTACTAACTATGTAGATATTTTGAAAAGTTATTTGAATGTGTGAAATCTTTCCTTCATCTTACCCGTATCCTCATCCCTATATCCTCAGGCCAGGCAGTTGAGATTGGCTCCTCAGCTGTGTCCTTCCTCATTGATACCTGGGAGGGCCACCTGACTCCTCAAGAGGCAGCTTCCATATCAGACCGCGCCTCCAGAGGCCGGGATGCTCTCACCATCAGGGAGGCAGCCAAGCTGGCCCTCTCCTGCCTTCCACATTCACATGCTCTCAACCCCAATGAGATACAAAGGGCTATCATTCAGGTATGTCACTTAACATGTGCTCATTTTTATTTATTTGAAATGATGAGGTTGATTCAATAGAGTGAAAGTCTGGTGGCATTAGTGAACTTGGTGAGTTCAAATGGTGCTGAGGATGGTGAACAAGATGAAATAATGAAGTGTGATTTATAAGCAGGAATATGAGTTGGGAGGTCAGTAAGGAATCATTTGATGATAGGCCTTTGTTTCAACCATTTATTTTACTAAATGCAGATCTTTAGTTCTAGCATTGATATAGAATGGAGGGAGTGTGAAGGTGATGTGGTCTTGTGGATGGAGTAGGAAGATCACTAGTAGTAAGGATAAGGAAAGTGATGTTATTTCATTGTGATTGTCTTCACCTGCAGTGCAAGGAGCAAAGTGATGCTATGCTAGAGAAGGCTTGCCTGGCTGTGGAGGGTGCAGCGAAGGGCGGTGGGGTGTACCCTGAGGTACTCTTCTCCGTGGCACGCCGCTGGTATGAGATCTATGAGGCACGCACCCGCCACCAGGCCCGGCACCAAGCCAGGACTGGCAGCAGCCAGCATGTGGCTGTTGAACCTCCATTTGTTGACCCGGGTGCAGCAGGTCATGACCTGCCCTTGCCCCTCCCCCCACCCCTCAACCCTCCTACACCACCTACACAACAACAGCAGCAACAGCAACAACAACAACAGCAGCAGCAGCAACAACAACAGCAACAACAACAGCAGCAGCAGCAGCAGCAGCAGCAACCCCAGCAACCACAGCCAGGCGTTGCAGCTCTAGACCAGCAGGCACAACCAGCACTCCATCCTCCAGTAAGACACTGTCTCTCTGATGCCTTGACCCAATAGCTCCTTCATACAGCTACAGTAACATCTCCTTTACAATGACTGATTTGTATGTACTGAAGGCCTTATGTTTGAAATGTTTGACAAACATTTTGTTTCTTTAATAATTAAGCAAGCATTTATTTATTTTATGTTGTCATCCTGTAAATGGTGCATAATCTAATCTTGCCAAGCCAAGAGTGGATGACGTGCTGAACTACTTCTGTCCAGTTACAATGTTAAATCACACGGAAATAATGTTACAGGTGTCTGTGGGTGTGAATGGCAATGGCAGTGCAGGTACCCTGGTGGGAGTGACTGGGTACCCTGTGGCAGCCACAGCTCCTTCTGTTCCTTATGGACTGCCAGGCATCCCATATCCACTTGGCTACAACTATATCTCTGGCCTCACCACTAGTGTCTCCTGTATCAACCCACAGATGCCCATGCAGGTAATTGCCACTTGCCTTCCTGGTCAGGTGTGGTATGCTGTATTACAACACAATGTATTGTTTCATTGACTTGTGCTACATGCTCACTTATTGAGTATTTTCTCTTCAGATGTATATTCAGCCTCCAGGTGTTTCCTTCAGTGGGACACAGGGTGTCTCCCAGCCCCTGTTGCCTCCACCACCCTTGCAGTATTATCCTCCAGTGTCCATACCTTCCACCCTCCCTCAGGTAAGACAGGGACACCAAGTGAAAAGAAGTGATTATGTTGCATGTGCTTTATCAGAATGGCTGTGACTTTCCTTGCATCCAGAAAATTAGATTCCCAATCCATGACTGAGACCTTCACCTCTTGCTTCAGAATGGACTAGCTGGCAATGGAGGTCTGGCAGGGGCAGTACCAGGTGGAATAAATGCTGGAGTGGCAGGAAATGGTAGCCAGCCTCCTCCACCTCTCAATGTCGGGCCACCACCACTGTCCCAGCAGCCGGCCCTCCTGCCTGGCAACACTCCCCCGGCACAGGTAACCAGGACCAGCGAAATAAAAGCCAGTAGTGTATCATAGTTGTCATTATGTGCAATGTATTATTGCTGGTTACAATTTGTATGTTACAGATGTGTGTAAGTGTGTTCTGGCATTTTTTGGCTATGTAGTTAGCTCTGCATAGTGTTGGTTGTGTGTCTGGATGAATGGCAGCAGAAATAGTTATATTAATAATAATTTGGTGTGTCCTTTCCTTACAGGGTTTCTTCTCCCTTCCGTACTCTGGAGCAGTGGGAAATGGGGGAGTCTCCACAGCCGGGTTTATCAGTGGCCCTCAGGCAGGGGCTCTCCTGTCATGGGTGAGGGCTCAGGGGCCCCACTTAGTACAACACTCACCTCACCAGCCCCAGCTGCCTCCCCGCCCCACCTCACAACCCCAGCAACAGGCAAAGATCACCTCACTTACTTAGTTTTCATGTTGAAGATCAGATAAAGTATGGTCCCAAGATCAGAGATCAGGGTTTTTTTTTTCTTTCTTTCTTTTTTTTTTTTTTTTTTTTTTTCCCCTTAAAAATGAGTGCTTCCATATGGGAGGTGGCCAGCTCTAGCAGCACCATCTCTTTTATATTCTAACCCACATGTATGTTTATTGATATTTTGATAACACATTTTGAAAGATCAGCCTTCATTTATGTTGTAAATGCCATTGATTTCTATTAAAATTCAATGTAGGGCTTTGAGAGCAATGGAGTGGTTTGCTTGTAAGTAATTGTCCATCTCTGATCTACTTAATTTCTGCTGGTTGTTAAGTCTTGATCAAACCAAACCAACGAGCACCACGCGTCCTTAAGACCTGTGTGAGGGTGGGGCATAATGTTGTGTTCTTCAGCAGGTGAGTGGCCTGGTGGGGGGCCAGCAGGTGACCAACACAGGCTCCATGCACTATCTACTCAGCTCCTATCGTGTTGGCATGCTTGCCTTGGAGACCTTAGCCAGGAAAGTCCATGATGATCGCCCTCAGGCCAAATATGCGCGGAATCCTTCATATGGCGAGGATGTGAAGTGGCTGCTTGGGGTGGCTAAGAAGCTGGGTGAGTCTTGGAGGATGTTTTCTTTTTGTCTGCCTCTATACTATATTTGACGGCATATAGGATGCACCTTTTTTCCCAGAGTTTGGTTAAAGAAATAGCCCTTCATCTAATATGCCAAGTTGAGATCTCTTGTGGGCTAATCTCCCTTACACTCACTAACCAAGCTTACAATCAGTACTTATACCTAGCCTAACCCCAAGTGTCATCATTTTATTGGTGAAATGAATTCTAAAGAAATGAAAGCACCCTAACTTGTGAAGCTGTGATGCATGTTTAGAAATATCAGCTGATTGGAATCCTGACTAAAATGGCATCTGACAGCAAAGAGTAAAATTACTGAATGCTTATGACTGTTGCCAGTTTGTATATTTAGAATATGTGTGAATTGCACATCTTGGTACAATAAGTTCGTGATCATAATAAAACACACAACGCTCTCACCACGAGGAAAAAGATCGAGCTACACAAGCTCCTGCAAACTACAAGTGGTGCATTATGCCAAGGAACATGGCAGCATAGCAGCAGCAGCAAGGGCTTATGGCCCACCATCTAATGGAAAAAATTCTCTGTGCCTGGCAACAACTTTCTTGTATAAACTGGATTCTGCTTTATTTCTTCCTTTATGCACTGCTGGTTTTATTTTAGTTTTCAGTGTTTTATTACTACCATTGTGATATCTTTTGTTTGTGTTTGTACTGTTAAGTTGTTCATAGTGCATACAGCAATGTTTCCTGCTTTAAGTAAGTTTTTTTGTTGTTTTGTTTGATTTGCAACATCATACAATTACAATGCTATTGAGAATTTTGTTTATGCTCATTGCTTGTTCATTATGCAAACTTGTTTTTATACAGCAATGTTTTCTCCATATAGATTTTAGGTTTCGCACATCCAGTGATGTTCTCATGTTGCTTATGTTTCTCTTGTAGTGAAGTGATTGATGTTCTACATAATTTCTTTTCTTATTGGATATTTTTCAAGATAACTTTTCAACTTATGCCTACCTCTCATCCCTGTGACCTGTGGGAAATTGGGGTTTTTGAGTGAGGGAGCATTGAACTGAGTAACGTTTATTGCAGAAGGGATTACAAGTTGACAGAGTCATACAAAAAATTTCTGAAAACACATAAATGACACCTTTGATGGCAGCAGGAGCTGCCATGGACTTTGTATGTGACCAGAGGACATTACAATTGCTTCCACACATCCAAATCTAGACCCAGCCTATAATCTCTAACAAACATTCCTTTATACGTTTCAAGCCTTTGGACCACAAATAGACTTGTGTAGCTCTTAACAAATAAATAAGCACTCTTCTCATGAGTAATAATAATCAACACCATGTACATCCCACCACTAACAATAAACATCAATGCAACTCCTCACATGCATGCACCTGAACTCCATAGGGCATAACATACAGTAATTCAGTGTCCTGCAAACAACACATTTATAGGAATTCGTTATTGTACTGTAATAGCTTTTGTTATGGAGGGTATTGTAGTGTAAGGGAGCCGTGAGTATTGACAGCAACTATTTCCATGCTTCATTGCTACAGTGCATATAGTGCCTGGTTAGAATTTGTGCAGAGACCTAATATTGGCCACAATTTTTTTTCCTCACCCCGTTCAGAATTTGGACGATTGGTAAATATGGATTATCAGTGTTCAGATTAACAGACTTACTATGAAACATTTCAAAAGTTAACGCGTGATCCTTTCCTTCTGTTGTTGTTACAGGTCAGCAATACCTACATCAGTTCTGCATGTGTGCTGTGAATAGTGTGGTGTCCCCATTTGTGCTACAGGAGTTGGCTGTAGAGGCGGCACAGTACCTCGCCCGCCACTCCCCAGCACTCTTCCACCAGCAGCTGCGGTCACCCATCCTCCAACCACTCGTCCAGAAGTGCCAGCAGATGTGAGGGCTTGCAAGTTTTTTTGTATATTTTATTGTCAGAAGCAGAGGTTCAACAAGGATGCAAAAATTTAGTTCATATTTTCTTCATTACTAAATATTAAAAAGTGACTCATACACAATAAAGACAACATTGGTGATGTTTTTGCTTCCCATCACTTCTTGATGGGCATCAGTTGATATTGTTTCTATAAGTGTGCATGTTTTCTTTGCTTTTCTTTTTTCATTTTTCTTAGACCTCATAATAAATTAATGAAGATCTTTCTGACTAAGTCTTCAGACCAGGGTCCCTACCCTTGAGTGTGTGGTGGTGACATATAGATGATAGGATGCATTAAGTTGTGTTGTCTTTTCAATACAGGTTCCTGCAGTGCACACACCTCAAGATGTACTATGTAACACCAACGGACTATGATGAGTTCATTTCTATCATCTTGGCTGCTCGCTCAGCTTACCAGATGACCCCTGGAGGAATGGTTCAGTTTAACGAACTGCTACAGGCACTGAGAAGGTAAGGCAATATTTACTACTTTTTGTGTAGTGCTGGAAGAGGCTTAAGGTACTTGACATGTGTCTTCCTGTACAAATAGAGTAGCCAACTTTGTTGTCATTATTGAAGGGGGAAGGGGAGGGATGGGTGGCCTGGCCTGTGGTACATGCCCCTCCATAGTTATTGAAGAGGAACCAACAAGTGTGAAACAGGGCAAGCTTGTCTAGCTTTCTCCACACCTTCAGACTAGTTATGTCATTTCTGACAGTGCAGTACTCCTGTAAGGGAACAATTACAACCTAGGAGGACTAAAAGAGAGTACATGTTTCATGCCATGAAGATGAATAGATTGTATGGATTTGCCCATGTGGAGAGGATAAGAGTGACTGGAGGAATATATTGAGAACTGTAATGTGGTACAAAATACAAATTAGACTGAACAAGTTTGACATGAAGGAGGTACCAAGGAGTTGCCTGAAAATATAATGTTCAGCCTGCCAAGGTGTCACTAGCCAATAAAATCTTTTCCATGTAAATATGGAAGCTGCCATTCAGAAGCATCAAAGGCATGATCATGATCATGTGCAGAAATAATGTCCAAGCTAGTTTTAAGTATAAGAAAGTGTATGGCCAAGCCTTAGTTGATGATCTCTCTTGGTGTGGATACAGATCTAAGTCATGCAAGAAGGAGCTGTGGACCAGAATCACAAATGCACTGCAGCAGACAACACCAGTATGACCACAGCCTTGTCTAGGGTCTTGTGGAGAGAATGGTGCCCTGAGGCGAGGGGGTGCATCGCCAGCATGAGCCACAGAGGAACAGACCTTCTCCGTGTGTGTCATTTGATGAGCTGAGTGAAGTGGTCACTTGACGTTTGATTCACCCAGAATATAAATGTGGCAACTGAAGATAAGTGGAATTGTGACAGGTAATTAATTTATCAATACTTAATGAAATTTGAATAAGTTAGCATGTTGATGTGTGAAATCCAGTCTAATGTTCCAAAAGAGGCAAGTTTATCACTAAATTTCCTGAGGAATAAACACAAGAGTAGTTTTCAAAAAGCTGATCCAGCCTGAGTTCCACCGCCCTCAACAAGGTTGCTGCACTTACGTCTGTATTCTTAAGTGCATTTACAAGCTCTTTCTATAGCAAACAATAGACAGCCCAAACAAGGTTAGAAAGCATGTTTCCTCACATGTCTCAGAGCAAACCAGAAAGCATAACTACGGAGGCAACAGATTTCAGTTACAGTCCATCACTGAAAATTAAAAGTGCTTGTGATCTGTACGTGAGCAGTGGAACATGTTTTTGTAATTGTTATTTATTTATTATTCTTTGTTTTTACTTGAGCATCTTCCCCGTAACTTCTAAATCATCCTAGTAAGAGTTAAGGGACACATTGGTTTTGATGTATTTAAAGGCTAACTTTCAGGTTTAAGAAGGCAGAGTAAGAGAGGCAGGCTTTTTAATCTGCTCAATGAGTTGTATTTATGACTTGGGAGATTGAGAAGATATTTTTGAGCATAAATGGGTGACTATATATTGCATCAATATATGTAAGCACCTTAAGAATATACAAAAAGCACTCAGTGGAAAACCTTATCTTTGTCCAAGTGTAGCGTCTCATAATAATTAAAATAAGCGTAACACTGTGTCACTACAAATCGCACTTGTGTCACAGTTTAGCGGGGAGATAATTTTTTATGATCTTCTAGTTGATGGTGAATATGTATGTAGTAGATTCCACACGATCCGTTCTGAGCTTGATCCAGGTTATGTTTTCTACTGCAGTGGTGACCCGGTGACCCACTCTTGGTCTGTACATAGTTTCTTTCCTTTTCTCTCTCCCTTTACATTTTTTTCTTTACGTTTTTATTCTTTATTTTTGAGTGCCTGCATGAATGTGCTGTGTCTATACTTCTGTGTGTGTGTGTGTGTGTGTGTTTTGGTTTCGTTTTTTTCAGATTTATTTCCTCTTTATTTTGGTCTATGATGCTTGCCAGTCGGGGGACAATTCTGTCTGATCTCATTAGTTTTGTAAAGTTTTGCCAATTTATCAGGAATTTTTTGCAGTGATGTCAGTTGAATACCATGGCAGCTGGGGAACTGTTCTCTTTTTCTGCTCTCTTGGTTAACCGAGAAGGTGTCTGTGGCTTATCCAGTCAGGAGAAATAGTAGGTCGCAATGGATATATTTATTTCAGGTCGCACTAGTTTTACATTTACTTTAGCGTTCTTGACTATCATTTGCCAAAATACTTATTCCCTTTAGACTAGGTGAGATGTGTCTTTCTTTTGTGGTTAGAGTTGAAATAGATTTGAACATTGATCTCAGTATGCTAATTGGATTGTTTAAGTTCATGTTTAATGCATCTATTCCGTGGACCACTCATAGTTATAGCGTCTTTTTCCTCACCATTGCTCATTTTCAAGAATTATGTTCTTAGATACTCTCATTACACCTTTATAATTCACTTTCTTGCAGGTTGTATTTATGAAAACACCTTAGATCATAATGAATAACCTGGGAACATGAAGTGGGGAGGAAGAAGTGTAGTATTTATTTATTTATCTTATTGTATTTTAACCTGCTCTTTTCTAAACGTTGAGAACAAGAAGAGCACTATTGAGATCTCACACAGAAGACAAAACTCAAAAAAGCAGTAGCAAGGGAAAACGATCATGAGATGCTTGAAATTGATGGATAGACAGTAAATAATATTTGGGGGAAGAATTAGGGACCTGAAATGAAATAGGTGAGAAGTCTTGATTATTAGCGACAATCATTTGTGTACGCAGAGGTCTAACCGAGTACTGGCTTGTGTAGTGCAGCTATAGTGTTGGGTGAATGGCTGCTTCAGAAGGCTAGCTGTAGGATCAGTGTGTGAGTGTGATACTAAAGAAAGTTTTCAGGTGAATATTAGTTTTAAGCTCATAGTTTTGGTTATATATTTATTGCCTATGTTCCCAGCAATTAATATCTCATGACAATTGCCTGTGTGAATTAAAACATAATTATTTTATTTAATAGATGAATATATTAGGGTAGAAATACAAGAAATAGTACATATCTGCATGAAAATTTTATCAGCATATATTGATATTGCCATGGCAGGAACTTTAGCTTTACTTGTGATGAACATCCCAGAGTATAAACAGAAATATAAAATTCTTATTTTAAAATATAAGATACATTGGAGAAAGCCTTCATCTGTTGACTCAGGTTGTCTTGTATAGATGTCTCTTGGTCTCGCTCTTGGTCGTTGTCACCATGTTGTCAGCCTGCTCACTCTTGCTGTCAGGAATGTTCTAAGCTGCTTCACTCCTTGTTGCCTTAAGAAGGACACTTAAGGTTGAGGTTAGACTTGTCCACAAGCACTGAGTGAGGGAAGCTGCCATTGATCATGTCCCCATTGTCCCCTGGCTGGTTGGCTCAAGCTGGGCCAGTAGTGTCAATATTTGTAAGATTTCTGCATTTAACATTTAGGACTGGATTAGCTATCTTGTTTAACTTTTCAATAGAAATTATATGGAAACATTATTTTTTCTAAATACAGTAGCATACACATTGTTGAAAGACACATTTTATAAATGTGGCATAAATGAACACCATGAATGGTTTTCCAACATTCAGGTATTTTTTATGTGATATATACTATTAAGAATTTCACATAGTGATATTTGATGTCACTGATAGAAGCAGATATGTTAGGAATTTTTGAATGAGCTCTGTTAGAATCTACAAGAAATTTGTGTATATGATAGTGTAGTGGTGAGGGAGGAGACAAGCAGACTCAGGGGGGCCAGGCTGGTGTATTCTCTGACCTTTAACTTCATCAAATTTAAGGATATATTTTATAATTTTGTTAAGAAAAAGGAGTGTGTAACATGGTCACACTTGATTTCATATAGAGTACTGAATTCTGCTCTGTAATTGTGAGAATGATGCCTGATCATTGAAATACGTAACAGCATGTCAGAAATATCCTTGATGTGCTGACGGCAATGTCAGACCTGGTACAAGTATTTGAGTACAATGTAATAAATCTTTTGGCAACATTTCTCCATTTCCAAGTGCTAGTGGCGAGCCATGGCAGAAACACTAGGAGGTATTTTTATGGTTGTATGACAACAAGAAAATAAGAAAAAGATGCACCACATTAGAACGAGTGCTTTTGGACCTGCGTTTGCTTGCCTCTGTCTCTGCTCTGACAATGAGCTTCTTGCACATAGTTCGTAGTGTTTCTTGTGTGTTTTGCTTGTCACGGGAGTTACCCGATGGCAGATTGATTCTCCCTCCCTAATCATAATGTAATTTAAGGCAGCAGTATCTCTTCCGCTCAATTGTCAGTCATATTTATTAAGTTCTTCGTGTTATGGAGGAGCAGCACATTTCGTTGTCAACAAAAGCCTATCTGGAATTAAGTTTTGGCAATCCTCCTTGTTAATAATCAACCCTGGAAACTAGGGCAGTGAGTACAAGAGTGAAGACTTAAATATGGCTGATATACACATATAAATACATATATAAATAAATATATATTATTATTATTATTAGTGTAATAAGAATTTGCTCATTGTTTATACCATTTGTAGGAGTGAACTCATGTTAGGTGGGTGTCATTGAGGGAGTGGCCAGCTTCACTTATGGGGAATAATGGCTTTGTCTGCAGCTGCATTCACTGAAC
This sequence comes from Callinectes sapidus, assembly GCA_020233015.1. Classification (NCBI taxonomy): domain Eukaryota; kingdom Metazoa; phylum Arthropoda; class Malacostraca; order Decapoda; family Portunidae; genus Callinectes; species Callinectes sapidus. The sequence continues at coordinate 2,073,411 of CM035219.1, forward strand.
TATCTTCATTATTGTTTAAATTTTTTGGCTGTCAGCTGTCCAATGAGTTTTCAGATTCAGGAGCTAGTCATCTGCTGGTCAGGATTTTACTTCAAAATTTTAGTTATATAAATGTATGTATTTCTTTTTTAAATCATGTGAGCTTGTTGCATGTCAGATTTAGGAGACCCAGGAGTCTGACACATGATTACATCAATGTCTGTCAAGTGTCCTGGCTAATTCTAGTTTGCCAGCGTGAAAGATGTGTGTGTGTATATATATAAATAATATATAATAAATATAGCAATTCTAGCACTCTTGAGGTGTGTGCACTTCAGTGTATGTTAGAGATATATTTTGTATGCGCTATTAAGGCACGTGAGCTGATGGAACACTGCTGGGTTACAGATGTCATTGTGTCTCTTTTTAAAGTGGGTTCATATCCCTCAGGTGGATTCTTCTCTCATCATTTGTGAAAAATTATTTCATCTGCAGGTCAGTAAAAGAGTACAAATTGGGATGCAGTTGGAATATCCCATTATTTTTGAACTTCAAGAGTTGACCTCAAATTTGTTCCACTTTATACATTCAGAGATAGAAAGTTTTGGTTTCAAAATAGAATGTAGTTATTCACACATTTCATAAAGACTTGCTGGTGTATAGGACCTTGGTAGTAGTGCCTCTTTTTGTGGAGTGTGTGTGTGTGTGTGTGTACTAGGGTGGTTAGGAGTGTGCGTGTATGTAGTTATGGGTATAAATGTGAGAGAGGCGAGGCAGGTGCATCTGTTTCTTGTGTTCTATACAAGTATGCACACACACCACACCACACCGCACGGCACCACACCACACCACACCACACCACACCACACCACACCACACCACACCACACACACACACACACACACACACACACACACACACACACACACACATGTATGTACGTACGTAGTAGCTTCAAGCATGGTGGTGTGAGCATAATCTTGATCAGCAATAGACAGCCTACTTCTGTTCTGAGAAGGATCCATCATGAGAGATTTACTGGGGCACTTTACTATTTATTTATTATGTATTGACTTTTTTTACTCATATTTATTGTATGTGTTTAACATGTTCATTGTGGCTTTCAGCTTGATAGAGTTATGTGTTTTCTTTGAATTATGCAAAAGCTTCCATGTGCTATCGCATCTCAGGATAAATTTATGTTGCCAGCAGTTTGGCATTTCACACACCCACACACACACACACACAAACACACCATAAGTTAGGTTGTTCCTGTAAATGTTTTTAATATTTACTACTTTGTTGTTCCTTGAAGCATCTATTAAATGCTACTGAGATAACTGAAGGCTTTTATATAATTTAACATACTATGAAAGAGCTCAATCTACATAGAGTTTGCTCTTGTTGTATGAATCATCTAACTTGTGTCTGTTTATTCAAGGAGAGTATAGCAGAGGTTAATGAATTGTCTGAGAGGGCCAATGTTGACCACCAGCTGATCACTGCTTGAAATCTTATTATCTTGATACAGATCAAAACAAACAACTTCATTGAAGTGTTGACACAATATTCTCATGTGGAGTTTGTAAAGTACTTACATCTTTGCAGAATTGACTTGATGGTGTTATGCAACCATTTTATGGACACACACACGCACACACACGTACACATATATAATGCCATTCCCGGTGGAGTCTTGGACATTTTAATGTTCCAGGATTATTATTTGCCTATAAATTTACATTCTTACCATAGTTTTGCCAGAATATTTCTTTGGTACATGGTATGTATTATACTTGATTGTATATTTTTTTAAGGATAATGGGAAATTGTACTAGGGTTAAAGGATTTTGATAATACATATATGGTTAATCGTTATTGTAACTTGCTGATGATTCTGTAATATTTATTTATGAAAAGGTTCTTCCTGTAATGCATCTACTTTGTACTTTTGTAGCGGTTTGTATAATTTCTGCCTATCCTCAATTCCTGTTTTGAATATTTATTGGCAGTGTTAGCAGGCTGCCTCCCTGCACCTCGGTGTACTGGTGTTGGGGAACAAGGCAGCCTTCAACGCTTACCAATGTCTACAGTAATGCCATGTGAGGAGCTTCCTTCTTGTTGTCACTTGTGTTTTGGTGTGTTCTCCACCTCTTTGAGTGTAATTTGGTTGAATGTTAACCATTTTTATTTGGAAGATGTAATGTGAAGAATGTGAAATGGTATGTATATTAAAGAAACAGGGAATTTGGTATGCAATTCTTGGCCATCATAATCATTAGTAATTTTATTGTGACTACTGATGGTTTTAAACACATCTTTCTTTGACCATTGTCCCTGATGTGTAGCTGGCGACACAAGTATCATGTGATGTAAACTCATTGTCACTGAAAGGACCTTTCGCTTGGTGAAAGTTTGCTTTCAATCTCCTAATGTCTCTTCTCAACTGAGAAGAAGAAAAGTACAATGCCAATTTTTTCTTAACTCTCCCCTCCTGCATGTACGAAGGTTTGTGTAGTTATCAAGTTAAGAGTACTATCAGAAGATGAGTAAATATTTTCATTATTGCAGCTCTTTGGATTTTTAAATAAAATTTAAGTCTGCAAACAAAATCTTGAAGGAGATGGTGCGTCCTTTCTCTTCTATCCCAGTTGAATTTGAATCTTGTTAATTTCCTCTGGTGTGTCAATAGGAATGAGAGTGTCAGGTCTGCAGGCCAAGGTTTGGGTAACATTCGCTGTAGTCATATGTGCGGTGTTCCCCTCCCTCTCTCCAGACCTGCAACGTTCATTTTGTAACAAATGCACTTCTGTTGCATGCAAATAACAACTGAAGATGGTTGGCTTTGTTATAGTAGCATTTGGAAGCCTAGGCGCATTTCTGAGCTCCAAGAGGTACCTCCACACTTTAGGATTTGTCATCAGTCATCATTTTAGCCATATGTGAAGTGTAATGTAAAGGTGAGGAACTAAAGTTAAACATTCCCGCCTGTCCAGGGCTGACCTGCACACAGCACTTCCTAGTTCAAGTTGTCAGCAGAAAGGTTTAATGTTTTCCTTACCAGACCCGTAGAGTTGACATGCTGTTTATTAGTGTTATTTTGTGTCTCGACCTTATGTTCATCAATATAGCTCGATAATGCAACACTTCATTTTTTTCACTTTTCCACTTTTGATGTTTGACTAGACTTGGAATTATGTGTCGGCATATGCGACTATGCTTGCACGGGCGCCAATTTTTTTTTTTTTTTTTTTTTTTTTTTTTATCCTTTTCCCATTGCCTGAACCTTCTTTATATATATATATATATATATATATATATATATATATATATATATATATATATATATATATATATATATATATATATAACAGTAGCTTTTATTTGAAGGATATACCGTGTTACCACGCTGTGATTCGTTGTACGATGACTTGAGCAACAAGTAATTATTGATTTCAGCAAACGATAGATGTTAAGGGCCTTGGAGGGGGGGGGGGGGGGGAAGTCCTGTCCTGTGTCCATTCATTGTTTTGATCACGCACGCACCAGTTTTTATTTTCTCCGTGAAAAGATCTTTCACACACTCACACTGAAAGCTTAGAAAAGTTAACCTTGGCCGTGATAATCATTCAAGTGGTACGCAAGGACGTTACAACGAAACTATCCTTTGAACACGTACGGGATCTCTCTCTCTCTCTCTCTCTCTCTCTCTCTCTCTCTCTCTCTCTCTCTCTCTCTCTCTCTCTCTCTCTCTCTCTCTCTCTCTCTCTCTCCAAGCCTACACAACATCACAAGCAATCTTCCTTCAAACACCAACATGACTAGGTAGTGTGAAAATGGCAAAGGAGTGAAACTTTTATATAATTATTATTATTAGAATATATATAATTATAAATAAAATATTTTTAATAAATCAATCTATTCGCGTTGAAATGATGAGGCAGCAGAGAAGGAAATGAGCGGAGAAGCAAGGCAAGGGTAGGATGAGAAGGTTCCGGAGTGAGGTGGGGGAAGAGTCCAGCAGCACAGGGGCCAGCGTGGGGATGAAGAGTCAAGGCAACAGAGGTGGTCACTTACAGCTCTGCTCCTCCCTTCCCCTCCATCTCCCACATGAGTTGCCACACAAATGTAACGCACGATAACTTAACTTTCATCAGCATTGCTACCTGAAAGAAAACTATGAACGGTACCCGCAATGTATGCATGAAACTTAAAAGTCACAGAAGCATGGATGATAGAGGAAGGAATAGAAATCAAGCGATGGAAACCCAAGTGCATTGTCCTTTGCTCTCAACGTCTCCACATTCCTGTCTTTCCCGTCAGTGTTGTTTTCTTTGCACCAAATGTCCATGAAAGTCATTAACAGGAAGTTAGTTAGTTATCGATACGCCTTTTGGGAGGTAAAGAATTCATTAGTGAGTATTATATTATCTTAGTGGCATTATGGGCTCCCAACGGACGTATTTGATCATGACCCTTGTGTAATAAACTTCCCAAGTTATGCTACTCTGGCTTTTTTCCTTTTTTTTTTTTTTTTTTCCCCACGGTACGAATAACATAGGGAGCACATCTAACGCATTTGATTCCACCCGTCCGTTTTTTTTTTTTTTTTTTTTTTTTTTTTTTTTAGGGAGGGAAGAACGAATATAACTTTTGATAAGGATACTAAAATACTACCTATGTCTATCTGCGTGTGTGTTAAGTATAACCATTCCTGCTAGTGAACAATGAGCACTGTTTTCATTTTCCCTTTCGTGAGAACCAGAGCCAGCTTCGGTGTGTGATAAGGGTAGAACTCCGTTCGGGCATAAAGCCAATAGCAACACAGATGGCAGTAGCTTCGAGTGGCTGCTGATAAGGATAAACTGTGGATGCCTGTGCTGTCAGCTCCATCAGTATTTTGTCACCATAGGTAGTTACATATATTGCAAGCTTGTATGTTGTCGTCTTTCATATATTTTAAAGAATATAGTAATGCAAGATATCTACGGTAGTATTTCGAACAAGCAACCGAATAAACACATGGGAATGAAAGGTTAACACTGCTCAAGTAGAAGTACTACAGTGTAATGTACCAATAACATCCATACCTGCACATGTCAGCGCTCTTATCATGCATTACTCAAGTGTCTTCTCTGTTGGTTTACTATATCATATCGCACTTTCCAGGATGCTGCTGCTATAAGGTGTTCAGAAATATGGTTCTTCTCTTTCATAACAAAATTATAATTCTAGTCACGTACGTAGCCTGGCTGGGCCTTGCCTCTACAGTCATGTTATTCAACTCTCGTACTTTCCGTCACATGCAATGCACAGGCAGGAGGACAAGTGGGTAGCGTGGGCTATCCTTCCGTTGGCGTGTTTAGTGGAAGGCATCACTAGACCACGTGTGCAGCTGCACGTCCTACACTGGAAACGTTGTTTTATACTTTCCCCTAGGGCACTCCATACTAATTATTATTATTATTATTTTTTTTTTTTTATAGTTTAGGGGTTTTATTATATTCAACGTTCTCCTCACATCTATCCAACCATTCCTTCAATAGTCTGATTTAGCTGTCGGTTTGCACTATTGGAAGCGTGGACGATGAAAACGAAACATGGTATGCTATTCGTCTGACCTTCATTCAACATTCATTAATGTTTTGATTGAAAAGGAAATAATATCTAATAACACATGAATTTTTAGCATTTACAGAAAAGACGTCTCTCTCTCTCTCTCTCTCTCTCTCTCTCTCTCTCTCTCTCTCTCTCTCTCTCTCTCTCTCTCTCCTGGTAAAAAAAGGAAGGGGGGGGGGGGGGAGAAGGAAGGCAGTTATAATGGTAAAAGAATGCAAATAGTGCATGAGGGATATCTCAGAAAGGGACTCCGATAAATTTGACTGGTAAGAAGGAAACACAACATTACTTTTATGTGAAGGATGAAGAAGAGGACAGGAAAACAAACGACATTGGAGAGGGAGAGATGATAAAAAATAAGACAAGGAAACACTAGTGGTGGTGGCAGTGGTGTTGGCGAGATGAATGTTACTGGGAACGATGTGTAGAAACGAAGGGGAATCAAGAACGAAAAGTAAAGTGCTTGCTGTAGAGAACGATTATGAGAACCAAGCATTGGTGGTGGTGGTGGTAGAGGTGCAAGAAGTGTAAGAACGAGAGGAAATAAAACAATAATGAAGTGTTGGTGTGGTGAGGAGAGCCTTGATGAGGCCGGAGTGGTGGAGATGGAGGTGGTGGTGGTGGAGGCAGGGGCGGGGGTGTGGTGGCAGGAACGGCGGTGTCACGTGACCCCCGCCCACCACCACCACCACTCCGCGCGGCAGACCCCAGCCAGCCACACTTCAAAATTCGCCTCCGCGTTTGTTTCAAGGATTTAAGCAACCAAACCCTTCCCATAATGTCGGACGACGCCACAACTGCACCAGCTGAGAATAACGTTGCTCCCTCCAGTGAGGTAAGACCGAAAAATATTTTAAAACGTTCCCCCCAGCTCAGAAGAGACCAAGTGAAGCTGCTCGCCAAATACGGCCAAACTAGCTTTCCTTCAAAATTAAAGTCTTCCTCTGCCCGCCATAGATAAGGAATATTTCTCAGTCATAGGTATTCTTTGGGCCTAGAAGACGGCGTGGGCAAGGTAATTCTTCTTATTACCGTGAACGAGGGACGAAATTGCAGTTTTGAAGGGAGCCTGTGACGGCCAAAATGGCGAGCGACTCTGCTTGATCAATCCGCTCTTGGATGTTTGAAAACCAAATTTCCCGCCACCTGATCTAAGAAATTCCCGCCAAAAGTGTTTCCTTTATGTGGTTTATTTCGAGGTAAAGAACTTGGTAGACGTGGAGAAGTGTGTTCGACGCATATATCGTGCGTTATGGTAGAGTAAGGAAGGACGATTCGGAAATGATTCTTTAGATTATTCATGCAACGGCGGGAAACGGTTGGAGCGGGCTGTGGTCGATTGCTAGCCTCGGGGTGCTGTGGAAGGCTAAAAGGAAAAAAAAAGAAAGAAAGAGAAAAGGCTATGCTGCGTATTACATCATGGTATAGGCATATTTTAAGAAAGTGGAAGCAGAAACTTTAGTGCAGTTTATAGCAAGGGTGTGTTGCAAGGACAATATCTATGCATGAATTTGTTGGTTGAAGATGGTATTGCCATTTAGCTTTATAAGTTAATGGGAACGCATATAATGGAAGCTACGTGATTATTGTCTGACGTTTATTTTTTATGCCTACTCAAGATAAAGGTCATGTAGACAAGGCCACAATATTTTAACAGTCATCATGGGAGATACTGCCAGAAATAACATAGAGAAGTCATTCTTTTCGAAGAAACAAAAGCAGCACATTCTTGGCAACGCGACTGCTTCCCCGTCATTGCTGATGCATGCAACATGGCTGGTGTCAGGAGTGACTGCCGCCCTCAACAACCAGCATGTCTGGCAGGAATTCAGCGCCGTTCCGCAGGGTAACAGCAAGCAGGGGAGCCGCAGGGAGGGTGATGTCAGCTGCCGCCTGCCGGGCCTGACGCCACCCTTCACTATCTAGAGATATTGTGGTGCCGCCGCTCTACCGCGATTCTTTGCTTATCGCCTGGTTGTGTGATCTGTCGCTCATAGAATCCGCTGCGGACCCTAACTTGTCAGCAATCGAAAACTGTTGAAAAGATGCGAAAGGCAAGGGGAAGACAGCGTTCTCTCCCTCGCCCCCTGCGTCCCACCAACCGACAACTTGCTCGCTGCCGCAGCCCGAGCCAGCTGCTGCTGCATCCGCCGCTGCCAGTTACCCCCGTTGTACTCTTCCATGATATCTGGGTTCGAAAAGTTAGCCTTTCCGTCTCGCATTCAGTTGATAATTCTATAGGAGAAAGTAGAAAGTATTTATCTACCAAAACACTAACGATGGGTACCATATGCATAGTTCGGGATAGTCTAAACATTGATGACAAGATACTGTTAGAATTATTTTTCCTACTTTGCTTAATGCAACGTAGGCAAGCTTGCTGGAACTGTAGCTTGATACTGTGTGTGTGTGTGTGTGTGTGTCGCTGAAGTGGCACAGCCGGGTTTTGTGTGTGGACGGGTTACAGAGCTCTTTACAGTTTGTCCTAAGCTTGAAACCGGAGCTTAGCGTTACCAGTGGCTGTGGGAGGCCAGGGAAGAAACTGTACCAATTTGCACACCTTACGTATCTACCTTCTTTGGTAAAACTCAGTGATTAAGTGGTGTTGACATTTCATTATTATTATTATTATTATTATTATTATTATTATTATTATTATTATTATTATTATTATTTTATTATAATCGTTGTTGTTGTTATTATTATTATTATTATTATTATTATTATTATTATTATTATTATTATTATTATTATTATTATTAACCGTGTACCTGAAATAAGAATCTTTTTAGGGGAAGTCTTGGATCACAAGAGTTTGTTACGTGTATGTTGGAGGGCAGGGCCGCCAAGTGCTTTTCTTGGGAGTCAACAATGAACCCTATATTTAACCAGCGTCGGAGTGTGCCATCTGTGGCCTGGTACGTGGTTGTGTCCAGGTTCGCACACCTGCTGCGGTGAGAGTGACTGTGAGACCTCGATGCAGAACCAAGCCATGCCATCTCTCGAAATATAAACGTTACATTAATATTACATTGTGATGGCTTGCAAGTGCACCAACAAGTAGCTGAAGGTGTCGGAACGTGGCGAGGTGGGTGAAGGGTGGGAAACCCCCATCATCATAAGTGTGAGGTGACGCTGGATTGCCTGAGCGAAGCAGCAAGATGTCGGCAGCCTCATGGAGTATTGATCTAGCGCCAACACACACTGGTTGCTCCCGTCACTGCCGATACGCTGCATCTACGCTGCCACTGTACTGCATAGGTGCCACCACGCTATCCTCACCAAAGACTAATGATTCAGAATTTAACGTTTTGTTCACCCATTAACATGCTGCATCACATTTAAAAGGACAGAAACTTAGAATGAGGGTAGGCTTAGTAGGAATGGCAGTAGCAAGGATCACTGTGATGGGCAATGCAAGGCAGTGGTCAGCGTGTGGCTGACGAGCGGCGGCTCCAGGCTAGACTGGTTTTGTGGCGATGAGACTTGCGAACTATGTAGGCATTCACCTTTATAATTTATTACTCAGCACAAAAGGTCCGCAGACTTGAGGCTTGTTACTATTATGGGATGCTTTGATAGAATCTGTGTGTTGGTGGATATTTACAAAGGTTAGTGTAATAATCATCGTGCAATATTACATTAGGGAAAATATATTGATATCTTTTCATGTTTATATAAGTTATTGGATTAGGAAAGTAATAAATAATGCAATAGTCGGTAAATGAATGACCAAGAGTGGCTTGTTCAACATCAACCCAGGCAGGTTGAGGGCGGTGAGGAGGCGTGTCCCGCCGCCGGCTGGAGGGTAGCCTAGCCTAGTGGTGGGGGCCGGCGGGAGGCAGGCGCTCCATCACGGTAGGCGGCAACCCGTTGGTCATCTTTGCTTTATCATGCTTACCAAATACATCTCATCGTAGTGTCACCTGGCCCTAAGATCTGTAATTTGTGTCAGTTAAAACGGAATCAAAAGTGTTTTGAGGAATCGCATGTCAGCCTGCACGCTAGGTGGCATGTGTGTGTGTGTGTGTGTGATTCCTTACCGCTGCATCCGTCCCGACAGGACAGCTTCACCATACTCATGCATCGTTACCCTGTATCCCATGATTACCTTTTAAGTTCCCAGAATCAGTGTTGCACTATATACCCCTTTCCATATGAATCATTATGGATAGGAACCATCTGCATCAGGTTATAGGGTAAAGAATAGCACATCACCGTGATTCATGTCCTAACATTACTTAAAGACTGATGTTGAAAGAGGCGATGATTAACTGCGCTATGCACGACATTTTACAGAGAAAAAACCGAACTAGCATGGCCTCACGAGCCACAGCGGAAGGCGAGGCACTACTGAAGGAAATGGGATTTGAGGACAAGGAGACGCCGGGACGCAGGAGGACGAGGGCGTCCATTAGGGGCGACGTGTACACACCACCTGCCAAGAAGGAAAAGAAGGCGGCCACCCCAGGAAGTAAGGACAGCGTAAGATTCTCTCTCTCTCTCTCTCTCTCTCTCTCTCTCTCTCTCAATAGGTTGTAGTAGAAGATAGTGTGATTTTCATTTCTCAGGCGTTTTAATGACTTTAAGGGGAGCTTTAATAAGAATGCATCTTCAATTAAAGAGAAAAGTAACCCACTGAAAAATCAATATGATAATCCACCATATCAGAACTAGGGACTTTACGAAGGTTTGGTTGGCATAGGATAGTGTTTAAGGATCCATATCATTCTTGTATGGGCTCCGTATTAAATTTCCTTACCACGTGTTACAATATACGACATACACAGGCTTTGCGGTATTGTGAAATATGATACGTAAGTTCTGGGGGAGAAAAGAGGCCAGAGGGATTAAAACTGGTTTTTAGATTAGTATTGTTAGATATAGGTGACTAAAGTGTTGTAGGATGTCAGTGTAAGAAAATAGGATGGGGATGAAACCTACTTCCTGAGTAAAATGTTAAATAGCACCTGTTCTGATGATTTTCTTATTACTATTATTATTTTCGGTTCACAAGTTTATAATACATAGTTTAATTCGTCTCCATCTCTCTCTCTCTCTTTCTCTCTCTCTCTCTCTCTCTCTCTCTCTCTCTCTCTCTCTCAAAATGAAGTATGTATATCACTATATGTTGCTTTATTGGCTAGCTGGGCGGAGAGGAAGACCGCCAAAGAAAGCTGAAGAGAAGAAAGAAGAACCAGCTGCTGAGGAAGAGGAGGAGGAGGAGGAAGAAGAGGAGGTAAAGAAAGTAGAAGAGGAAACAAAGAAAGTAGAGAAGGAAGAAGAGACTAAGGAAACAAATGAGAAGGCAGACGACAAAGAGAAGGAGGAAAATGAAGCTCCAGCAGAAGCAGAAACAGCAAAAGAGACAGAGGAAGCCAGTAGTGCTGATGGAGAGGGAGAGGGGGAGAAGGAGGAGAAGAAAGAAGATAAGGAGGAGAAGGCTGAGTGAAGGGAGTGCAGTCAGCCATGGTACAAATGTCTACCTGATGGTGAGTGGAAATTCACATTGTTATCATCAACTTAACTTTAACCTTAGATATTTATTGAGATGGATAAGTAATTTAGTAGGCAAAGAGATGTAACTGTGTGAATGATAAGGCAGAGTTATTGGAGCCTTCTAGGAACATTGTGATAATCTTATCAAATCTACTCTGACACCTGTTAATTCAAGAGGTGGCCACTCTCTCTCTCTCTCTCTCTCTCTCTCTCTCTCTCTCTCTCTCTCTGCCAGTTATGTCCTTTTTCACACAGGGATACTGGTGTATGCCAGTGCAAAGGGAAGTATTGTAGGATATTATCAGAGCTGGGTGTTGTGGTACCAAGTTGTGACTTTACTGCACCATGAATTTTTAAGTTGCAATGTTGAAAGTCACAAATGTTTTGGAAAAGGTAGACTAATTAAAGTTGCACCACTTATTTTCTGTGACCTTGAACAGGAACAGAGATAACCTTTTAATTAAAGAAATTGCCACAGCTGTTTCAAGGCCTGATTTAGCTAAAAATGTATATTGTTATTTTTATCTGTTTTTTAACTTTAATGATAAATTTTTCATATTACATGAAACTGATGTTACATGGATGAGGTCAAACTTAGAAGAGCTTGTGTTCCTCAAAGGGAATATAGACCTATAGATGAACCAGGACATAGTGGGTGAAGGAGGAGGGTTAGCTCATTTGTTTTAACTTAAAAAGATAAATAATTGCATTTTTCTGCTTTATGTTTCTCTTGTTGCACTAAAGATCATTTTGTAATTTAGCAGAGTCACCCCCCCCCCCCCCAAAAAAAAAAAAAAAAAAAAAAAAAAAAGTACTGGAGAAGACTTTGCTGCTCATTTTCATAACACTTGTCCTCTTTCTTCTTATGTACATGTGTTGCATCAGAAAGGGAAGAAAGTGTATGATGATGATGTCCAGTACTTATATTTCCCAGAATCTAACACTTTTTTGTTTTGTTTTGTTCCAGATTCATAAAAGTACACAGTAAGGTTGTAAGGTGTTTGTGTGAGAGTTTGTCAGCGCACAGAAAGGCAGGGAAGTGTGGCCACACCTCATGGAGCTTCATCTGAAGATCCACTGTCCTTGTGGCTTTATTGGGGAATTGTAATTTTTTGTGCCAAAGCATGTAACTTAAGGGTTGTTAAAAATTCTAAGATTGAACTTGTCCAAAAACTTTTACTTAAAGAATGTATTTGACATATTCTAAATATCATGAAAATTGGCTCTCTTCGAGATATTGAAATACAAATTGTCATTTTAGTATTTTTGAAATGCTGGTGATGGCTAATAGATACCTGTGAAAACACCCAAGCCTGTCAACTGAAAGGACTTGGTGTGAACAAAGTCTGTGCAATCATATCTTGCTCCAGGGAGAGCACCTCATTTTCATACAAAATGTTTTTTGTGTGTATCATAGTCCGTACTGAGTGAGTGGTATTAGGTTGTTTTAGAATTTTTTAATGTGTGTATACGGAGTGGGAAACAAATTAGAAGTTTTATTGTAGGAGACAGATGTGTTGTTTTCTTCAGTCCCCTCTGGTTATATTGTCCAGTGGGAGGCCAGAAGGATGGGTGTTTGACTCATCAGTTTACTCACCAGGATCTATGCACCCATGTGTCAGGTGGAGCTTCAGTCAGGCCCAGCACTTCTCAGTGTGCGGGAAACAGGTGTGGATGTGATGGTGAAATTGAAATGATTCCTTATTTTTTACACGTGACTTTAATACCAACCTGATGTGTTCCAATGTACAGGGTGCTGGTAGACTTGACTTTGCTCTTGGTTCATGAGAACATAATGAACGTGCAAAGGTACAGTGAGTGCAGTGGCTCCGAGTCAAGACACCACACTAATCTGGCTGTTTACACTGGATGCATTAAATGTCATTATATATGAAAATTTTGTTCAAAGCTTTAAACGTGTGGTGTAAAGTTACTTTAAAAAATGTGGAGATTTAGTTCTTGCTCCTTAGGAGTTGTATTAGTAAATTATAGGTAATATGAAATTTTAAATCTATGAGAAAAAATTTATGAATTGAGTTCCTATTTTAATCATACCCACAGCTCTGTGGGGCACCAGGCTAAGGTTATGTGTTTATATGATTGTGTAATGTTCTCATTCCATAAAATAATTTAAGAGGATTACACAAGTAAAGGAATTTGTAGCACATTAAAGATTTATATTTTGTTCACAACAAAATTTTAATAGAGTGAGCATTGCAAAGTGTTTATCACTAATACATGACCCTGGTTGGTGTGAAGGGGAGGGTAAAACTGGGTTGTGGGGTCACTGTGCCACCTCAACAATACCTCTCAATTTTGTTATATAACATGGGGAATTTTGTATGAACACAGTTACTTTTACAAGCATAGAATTTTCAAACCTTCCTTTCAAAGTTTTGTATCATTATAACCTTTTATTCTCCATAACTGGATTACATAAGAACAAAACAGAGTTGGTTATGGCATAGGTAGAAGAAAACCATTTACTCAACAATAAGTATTTATTCAGTAGTTTTGTGCAAGGCAAGGCAGGCTGGGACTCGGTCATATTGGTCTAAGTGTACCAGCGTGTCCTCCATGTGTACAATGATGGGTTTGACAAGGAGGCGGCAGATTGAGGCTACCCACCACCCGTCTCACACTTATAAATGCCTCAGACTGCTGGGCATTTATCATCTGGTACACAGGTTGCTGTAACTGGAGGATAAATCTCAAGCTCTTTGGATCATTTCAGTTCTAGGCAAAATCTCAGCCAAGTACAAGTCCCACAGTGCTGCTCCCAAGGATCAGTTATCATAAAGAAAGAGCTGAAGAGTAAGAGCCACAAACCAAAACAACAGCTAGCTACTGGTAATGTCCAGGAAGACTCCAGCCAAGATAGTGTCTTCACTGTTATTACTGTGTCCAAACACTGTACTCCTGCATGACCATGTTCTAAAGAACACTAAACCTAAGGCTGTACAAATCAATAAGAGTTAGTCCAAAGCTTGTGCTCCTAAAGTTGCACAGCCTCCTTCATTGATTCTTGAATCACCAAGGGACTTCATCCCATTACGGAGGCAGCTTAAAAGGACTCCAGTAGCCATTACTGATATGTAGTTTAACAATCTTTTCCAGTGCTTTACACCATGAAAATGGTGTGCATTACAAGCCACAACCATTCAATACCTCTAAAACAGATCATTATGTATGGTGCATGAATAGTGTCACCATGACTCCCATTTCTTCTTGGCTTGGTTATACATCTCACAGAGCTAACAATAATTTTACATGGTTTACTCCTGAGCCAGTAGGTGATGATGTTCAATCAGTGTTCAGTGTTGAAGAAATGTGTGGATACTGAGGCTGAGGTGTTAACTGAGGAAGAAATTCCAAGGACCCCCAAAATACCGAATGAAATATTAAAGTTATAACTGGTAGAGGACACATACTCTTCTAAAGAAGAAATTACTGGAATTTTAGAAGCCCAGAATACTTCACAGGGCTAATCATAATGTGTAAACCAAAAAAAAGTGATGGAAAATGTAGGTCTCTATCTATAAAAGTAATATAAAAATACACTTAGTAGCACCTTCAGATACCTGCTGCCATACAGAGTTTTACCTGCATTTCTAAGTATACTTCAGAACTTAGCATCGCTTGCAACATTTAGCATAAAGTAGCAAATAACAAAGTAAAGACATTCGGCCATTAGAGTAGCATTTTGTTCAATATCACAGGTACACTACAAGCCATGCTTTTTGTACAGATCAATAATGTCCTGCACATCACCAGCAGAGCCCAGGAAGACTGGTGTGCGCTGGTGGATGTCTGTTGGCATGATGTCTGGAAAGCAGGAAAAGATAGAATAAGAGTGAGGGACTTCACATGGCAAATACAGCTCACACTTGCCTTATTATGGGTGTAATTTTTTTGTCATAATGGGGCCTGCTATTGCCTGTAGCAGCAATAGGATCCAATAGGAAAAATAATAAGAGTATAGCATGTATACTTTGTGTTTCAGATTCTTGATACTCGTGTGATTTGTAAGTTGCAACTCCACCAGTGGAATGATCCAAGGATAACAGTGCTGGCCAGTAATGACTGGTTACCTTTACATTATTCATAATCAAGTTCAGTGCCTAAAATTTATGGATCAACTGACTGACAGAAGTTTCAATATATAAAAGACAACTTACCAAGGATTGGCATCTTCCCTGTGGTAGCCTTGCCCCCGGCCTGCTGCACCAAGAAGGCCATTGGGTTGCACTCATAGAGAAGACGCAGCTGAGAATTAAAAAAGCAAGGGTTACATTCTGATATTCATAATTCATCTTTCTACAAAACTACCCATTTACCATAAGATTATGTTTCTTGTTAACTTGATCAAATTAGTATTTGTGAATGCCTGTTACAAATTTATACATATGATAATGCATTTTTTATATGCAGTACCTACATGTATGTAGCACATGACAAAAGTGCTCACCTAGTTGGTTTCAGTTAACATTTGCATTAATCATCAAGACTACTTGTAATTATGTAGAACAGAATGCCATACTAATGGTTTCATGGTTAATTCTCACCTTTCCCTTGGGGGCATCAGCTGTGGCAGGATACATGAAAATGCCTCCGTACTTGATGGTGCGGTGAACATCTGCCACCATTGAGCCAATGTAGCGAGCACCTGCTTTCTTCTCCTGCAAGTTAGATATTTGGTATTAAAAACTGTAATATCAAGGAAAATTTAACAGTAAAGGAACAAAATTTGGAATTGCACTTAAGGATGTTAATAAAGTATATAGAACTGTACTTCAAATCCAAATTTTTGTTGCATTTAACAAAGAATAATATAATCCATACATTACAAGAATCTGTTTTGTGTGTATTATCAGTTTTTAGCTAACCTTCTTGCCCTTGACATATTCTGAAACAGCAGGATCCCACAGGTTAGCATAGCCCTCATTCAGACTGTAGATCTTTCCTCTCTCCTTGATTGTCATGTTGGGATCAGTCAGGACAAACTCTCCAATGCTCTGACAAAAGAAAAATTATTCCACATGGTGACACGAGCCACAAACACCACAGCAGTACAATCAACAGAGTGGGTTTCATAACTGTTCCTTACCGGGTCCAGCATGAAGCCGTTGACACCATTGCCTGTAGAGATTACCATCATTGTGGCAGAACCATAAAGGGCATATCCAGCAGCCACTATCTGGTTGCCTGGCTGGAGGGCATCGCTTACATTGGGGTCCGTGGTTGTTGACTTTTTACTGGGAGAAATAGGGTAATGGTCAAGACTATAATACCAAGTTTCAAGAAAGGAGACATTTTATAGCTTTGCAGTTAGATCTAATGATGTTACTTATTGCCAAATGTCATATAAACTTTCAGTAGTTCATCTACAATATCATTGCTTTGTAGGGAATAATTAGTGAGCTTCATTGAATCCATTGAATTCTGTTGTCTAGATCTCTCTCTCTCTCTGAATAGTAAAAATAAAATTAACTTTAACAGTCAATCCATCATGCTTGTACAGCCTTCCACACTAATGATTCCACAAGAAAACAAGAGTAACATACCTGTATATGGAGAAAATGGATCCAATGGACACCAGACAGTCAATATTAGAGGAACCATCAAGGGGATCAAAGCACACCACATACTTCCCTTGACGTTCCTTCTCCACCTGTGAATACCACACTATTAGAGGGGCAGCACACATACATTTGCTTGGAGGACATAATTATCTAGGTATGAGATTGAAGTGATATGGCACAGTGCAAAGAATATAGCATGCTAAAGATGGACCCATTACCCCATTACCAATGATCTTGCCAACTGCATGCTTTCTCTCCTACAGCCTAGTTGCACAAGCCTTTCTTCTTATCCTTATTCTGTCCACCTTTCTAATGCAAGAGTTAACCAGTACTCTCAATCATTCATACCTTTCTCTGAAAACTCTGGAACTCCCTACCTGTTTCTGTATTTCGATCTTCCTATGATCTTAACTTATTTGATAGGGGCATTTCAAGACATTAACCTAACTTACTTTTTGCTAACACAGAACTGCATGGGGACAGGCAACTAAATGGGCTTTATTTTCTAACTCATTATATTGCCTTAGTTTTCTTCTCCACATATCACAAAGAAGGAAGAAAGAAAGACCAAACTTTCATGGGTGCATGTTGTGGTGCTCCTTATTGAAAGTAGCCTAGATGGAGGATACAACAGTGCCTCTAGCATGGGTCTCCCTTAATTAAAGTAAAGCCATCTATCAAACTCCTTATCATACACTACTGGATCAAAATTAACTGTGATCATTAAAAAAAAGTATACATATACATTTTTCTAGCTAATAATAGGTAAAAGTTTACCTGTGCATGTATGTACATACATAAGGTATAAATAGAATAGCATGTGAATCTATCCATTAATGAGATAACATCTTTCTGATAAGAAGGGTTGGAAAACAATTTCTAAATTTAAAAAAAATCAATTTTATCTAAAGTTTTTCTTTTATTTACATCTATTTATCTTTTTTTATTATTATTATTATTATTATTATTATTATTATTATTATTATTATTATTATTATTATTATTTTATTTATTTATTATTATTATTTTTTTTTTTTGCATGAATACTTTTCTTGCATTTAGTTCGCAGTTTCTGTATCTTACTTTAAATCCTTTGCCTTTGGGTATTGTCAAAGGATAACCACACTTTTTTTTTCCCCTCCCACGGTCGCTCTTTCGTGTCAATTCTGGCATTATTGTGTAACAAATAACAATACATAACCAACAGTCTGCCATAAGACAACGCAATATAATTTGAATGTGAACTGTGAAGTGGCTACAGACCATCATAATAATACTGTTACTATTAAATAAATAAAATACGCATACCCCTTGAACTAAACGAGTAGGTCACATTTTCTAATACAGGATTTTATTTTTTGTTTTCTCACCTCTATAACCGTTTTGTTCTCCTCTGAGACCAGGAGGCATGTAGTGTAGGAGGAACTGAGCATGTTGATAAAGAGGTCGTTAGCTAGCACATCCAACTTCTTCACCTCCTCGCCTTGTACGTTCACATCCCCCGCCATGCCGAACCTGGAAAGCATCATGCAAAATAATTATGTTGTATTATGGAAGAAACAAAATTAACTACGAGGGCAGTGGTGACGATAATGACTGATAATGATAATGACCATGAACAATCCTATAACATGACAAACGAGAGCTTTCACAATAAGTGCCGCTGTTGGAAGGTTTCCTACAAGTTGACGGCCTTCCAGAGCTGCTTTCCATTGAGCAAGGCCTGAAACCTCATCAAGCAAAAAGTAAAAAGAGTATGATAACTATGATTATGTTAAGGATAATCATTATTGTGTAATAGTAGCAGTGATAATTATATGGTGTTTATGATAATGATAATAATACCGATGATGATAACGATAACAATTGATAAATCATTGTAATGATGGTGATAGTGATAGTGATGGAGATGGTAATGACAGTAATGAGTAAATATAATATCGATGGTAGTAATGACCACGATCATAATTACGATAGCAATGTTAATAGTATCCAATAGTATTGATAATGATAAAATGCTCACGACGGTTAAGAACAATAATGATGATGTTGATAGGATCACAGTAACAACGGTGACGATGACGGTAGCAACATACACTAACAATAGCTCAACAGCATTTAGCGCCACCAAGACATCATTATATAAACATAAAAGGTCAATATGATGAAAAAAAAAAAAAAAAAAATCAACATCAGAAGGAGTCTTGCCCCGCCCCAATACACTGAGCGCTGATTGGGTGGCAGGGAAGCGGGTAGAGCGCTGATTGGCCTAGGTTGTGGTGTGTCTGGGGGTGGCAACAAGTAAAGGTCGGGAGGGATGCCAACTTGGACATTTTCACTGTAACTCCTACGCATATGCCCACACCTCTATTTAACTCCTTTTCTAGTGTTGAAAGGACTCAGGTGGAAATATAACAAGGTAGAATGGTTTTCGTAAGGACTCTAGCCACTTCAGTCATCAACAACGAAAATGGTAATCAGACCAGTTGCTGTTACCATGGCAATCGGAGTGCTCACTCTCCGGCCGAGTCCTTGGGGGTCCAAAGTCGCTGTCTCACGGATAACAACATCTACAAGTACGTGCAATGAACCAACCCTACTTTACTTGTATTTCTTCTTTTTGTTAGTGTGTGTGTGTGTGTGTGTGTGTGTGTGTGTTCGAAAATTTATAACAGTAAATGTGTACAGATTCCACTCCTCTTTAGTGGGAGAAACTTTACTTAAGTTTCCTTAAAGCAAATTGATATTTTCCACTGTTATACGTGTCACTACAGCCAAAGCATCGTCTTGAAATAAACCCAACATATACAATGCTCTAAATAACTATCTAGAAATAGTACATATTATGAAATCATGACATGTCTTACAATCAGTTATGCATGATAGTCTACACGAGCTTTATCTGCCATTATAAAAGTTATTCAGTATAGTGCCTTTGTAACTGATGTCTAAATATTGTATGGGTGACCTACATGTGGTTTTCTCTCTAGTCGCTGACGGGAAGTCATGTGTTAACGGTACTTCAGTTCACATTCCATAGACCCATCCTATGGCTCTCTACGCGGTCCATTGATTTTCTTAACCTACACTCTTCAACATCTTTTCAAAAGAACGTAACCAATGTTCCAAGTGTAAACTTATGTAATATCTTCACTGTTTACACAAGGGAAATAATAGCATGAAGTGACAGGTAAATCTGTCGAGGCTTAACGATGCAGGTACAGGTATACTCAAAGCCTTGTATAAACCCTTAAGCAGAGAATAACCATACTATGAAGAACAGTACGATGGTACAGACCGGGTGGGACATGATAAAATACCATGAAACACTTACAGTTTAGCGATCCCTGCCTTCCTCACAGCCGAGGAGATGGCTTTTACAGCTGTCTGGATACAGACGAGGAGTTGGGTGAGGTCACCAGAGGCGTGAGGGATTTTCTTCTGCTCGGCCAATGTAAAGCGAGTCAGCGACATACAGTTGGTATCGATAGGAGGGCCGCCGGACGTCATTTTGGTGGTTGAAGCTGGTGCTGCGAGTTCTTAAAAGAATCCCGTAGTAGAGCGAGATGGAGAGTGAGTGGCGTGCCTCAGGAGCTGAGCAGGTTCCGCGGTGATCTGTTCCCCCGCCTCGCGTCGCCAGTCGCCACGTCCACCACCACCACTTGTTCAAGGTGAAACTTCTCGTTGCCAGTTATCACTTTCGAATATTGTACGGGAATACTACTTTTTACTGATGCCACTTGTTTGTTTGTTGCACCTAATAATGGCACCTCTCTGGGTTACGTACTTTACATGAATATGCTTATGTAAACTGATGTAATTGTTGCCAACGCTGGAATGTCATGTTAGGCTTAAAAAGAAAAAAAAAAAGTAGGAAAAGAGAGAGGCGAAGTGAGAGCTGAGCTGCAGTTAACTACTTCATGGGTCTATGAATATAACACAGTGTCTCTAGGAAGCCATGAAACCGCAAGTATTGTGCGAGTAAATTAAATATTGCAACAGCCACTAGATTTGAAGGATGTAATGCTAAATTCATATGCCTTACAGATAAACAGCCATGTTATATATATGAGAAAGTAGCAACGACTTACGGATACGGGTGATAGCGCAGGTGTTCTATTCATCACTGGGGAACGTTGTTGCTTCGTAACTATCGTGTATTTTTAGCTTTTTATCCAACTTGCTTAATATTCCCTGCTCTGTATTAAATAATTAGCTAGTACATAAATTATCCCTGTAGTTGCTTTTAAATCTCAACCTCCACCACCTTCATCTTTATTTTGCGTCTCACTAACCCTTCATTACGGATAAACACGCTCATCACCTTTCCCGTATAGCCTCACCATCCTCACTATCTACTATTGCTTCACTTAGATAATCTTACTAGTCTTTCTCGCCATCTTGCTCACTATTTCCTATCCTCATTACTATATGTATACCTCTTTACTTTAAGCTATTTTCCTCACTATTATCTTGAGCACCAGCCGTGTCTCGCTAGCTTCCTGTGGTTTGCTCTCTCTCTCTCTCTCTCTCTCTCTCTCTCTCTCTCTCTCTCTCTCTCTCTCTCTCTCTCTCTCTCTCTCTCTCTCTCCTGTATTAGTTTTTCTTTACATGTTCTAATATTTTCCCATCAGGTTTTGTCTCCGTGTGTCTATAATTGCTCTCTCTCTCTCTCTCTCTCTCTCTCTCTCTCTCTCTCTCTCTCTCTCTCTCTCTCTCTCTCTCTCTCTCTCTCTCTCTCTC
>CM035219.1:2094932-2099932 GCA_020233015.1 Callinectes sapidus
GAGAGAGAGAGAGAGAGAGAGAGAGAGAGAGAGAGGGGGGGGGGAGGAAAAGGACAAGAACAAGGCACAAGGACCAGACAGTGAAGGAAAGATGAAGAGAAAGAAAGGAATGGAAAGAAAAAGAAGAAAGAAGAGAAATTTGTGGTCAGAACTTGTAACTCCTCTGGGTAACTTGTCGTAGAACAGAACATGGAGAAATGAATATAATAGCAAGCGATGAATACAAAAACAAAATAAAATATAAAAGAGAACAAAGTCAATGATGTACAAAAGGTCGGTGTTAAATCATGAGATACAGTGTCGACGAATATAAAAGAGTAATTTGTCTTTCTTGAAGCGATTTATCCCAGAACAGACTTGGGGAAATATGATGGTCAGTGATATATGTGCAGGGTCAACCAACAACATGTCATAGATGAAGGTGTGGCAGTTATAGGTCAGGTCACGCAGTTTCAGGATTGGACAGTGGTGGGAGTGGAGGGTGTGGAGGTCAGGTTAGAGGTCCGGCGGAAAAATAATAGCAATAAAAGAAAATGCTGAAGGAAAATAGCACAAAAAAAATGCTGCAGGTCTAAATAAAAGTTTGGAGGTTCACTGGAAAAAAAAAAAAGGTCGGGAAGGGTCATTTGGGCTTTTATCGAGGGTGCTGATCGGGTCACACACACACACACACACACACACACACACACACACACACACACACACACACACACACACACTCGGACAGGTCCACTGAGCTACATAGCCACTTTACGGGGCAAGGGGGACGGAGTGGTACATTTTATTTTCCTTGGGTATAACATTTTTTTCAGTTTTCAAGTATTATATTTTTCTTTTACATCTCTAAATCCACTAATAAAATATAGCAATGGGACTTAATTCTAAACATCGTCAACCCATCATCATCATGTATCTATACCAAGTTTATGTATTTTTATGCATCCGATGTTTTTATAGCAATGCCTACTCGTATTCGTAAACACTTTGAAATTCCATATCAGTAATTTTCAAAGGTCACACATATAACTATTCTGGTTTGTGTGTGAGTGGATAACGGGTGGGATGTGGTGTTATGTTTCTTTTTTCAATTGGCAGTGCGGAAATCGACGGTAAACTATCATTGAGTTCATGAAAACACCCTTAAAAACTCAAATAACCTCCAGTGAAACGTGAGAAAAGTTACCCAGATAAGATATCAAAGCATGGAGATATGCGAAAAAAATGCACACACACACACACACACACACACACACACACACACACACACACACACACACACACACACACACACACACACACACACACACCTCAAAATGAAGAAGAAAAAAATCATCACCATCAGGCTTCTACATTCCAAACCACAAAATCAACACCATCACAACACAGCAATCGGCAACAAACACCAGGACACACACTAGTACTACATCTGCTGAACACAACACAACACCATAACACCACAATGCAACACGAGCAAACAAAACTTTCCTGCTCCCTCTCTCTCTCTCTCTCTCTCTCTCTCTCTCTCTCTGTCTCTCTTACCCTCTCACCCTCTCCACCCTTGCTCTCCCCTCACCTCGGCTGCCACCATGACCTCGCGGGACTGGGAGGGAGTAGGTGACCCGACAGGCCACACAGTGCAGGTCACACGCCATTACCCAGTTTGGAAAGGGGAGGGAGCGAAGGAGGGAAAGGGGAATGCGGTACAGGAGGGGAGCGGTTTTAGGAGAGCTTGGGGAGGGAGTGGGGAGGGAGAGCAGAGGGAAGGAAGAGTGAATGGAAAGAGAGGGAGAGAGGGTCTAACACGGATATAAAATGCCCAGCACATATTTATCATTCCCAGAAAAGAGAGGGAAAGAGGGAAAAAAAGGATGAGGGGAGGAGGGAAAAAAAGATTGGAGGAGAGAAGGGCAAAGGCAATAAACGTATGAAAAAAAAACAAAAAAAAAACGGAAAGAAAGAAAGAAACTAGGGCAGCGAAAGAGAAATAATGAATAATATTGGGAGTGGTGACGATGGATGCAGTGAAAAGTGGAAAAGGAAGAAGAAGAAGAAGAAGAAGAAGAAGAAGAAGAAGAAGAAGAAGAAGAAGAGAGGACAAGGAGGAGGAGGAGGAGGAAAAATACCAGTAGCAGTAGCAACATCACCACCACCACCACCACCACCACCACCACCACCACTACCACCACTTCTCCCACTGCTTCTGTTTACATTCCCCTTAGAGGTATTTAGGAGATGGATAGGACGAGGGGAGATGAGGGAGGAAGGAAGGGGGTGCGACAGAATGACAGGGGGTGCGAGGAGGGGAATGACAAGGAAGATCGAGTACCTGGGTGAGGGAACCAGAGGGAGAAGGTGAGGAGAGAGAGAGAGAGAGAGAGAGAGAGAGAGAGAGAGAGAGAGAGAGAGAGAGAGAGAGAGAGAGAGAGAGAGAGAGATGGAGGGTGGATGGATGAATCGGGAATTTTAAGACCAACCAAAACATATCCCAGGTATCCTCCACATTCGCTATAGGAGATGTGTCAGAAGTCATCAGTGTCTTCCCTTTAGGCAGGACACCAAGAAATGACAGAATGCAGGAAAACGAATTAAAGCGGATGTTCCATTTGAATCCAAGGTCCATCTTAACCTTTTGAAATTGGTGATGTATTTTAGCCATTATCTCAGCAGTAAATTTCAAACTGCTGATCAAGTAATGGCTAAAGTACAAGACCAATTTCAACGCTAATTAAGATGAATTTTAAGACTAGAAATTCGTCTGAGAAAAGTTACATACTTAGGAATTTGTTAATACGGGTCCTGTCTCTTTGATGAACGCTAGTCTCGTTGCATCAATTTATCAGCACAATCATATAATAATCGCTTCTTTAGAATCATGTAATCAATATGTTCTACTCATTGAAGAACACTTATCATCGCTACACTATCACTAATCATTACTTTCTATATCTTTACTTTTTCATTACGAGGTTGTACATTACATTATTATTATTAGATAACAAAATTTAATCAAGGAAGATAATAATTAGTGTAGGAATTGTGGAAGAAAGAAGGTGAACAGAACAGAATAATGGACAGAACAGAATAATAAGGGGGGAAAAAGCCCCTGGGAAGCGTCGATGCAAAGGCGAAGTTTCCCGAATTAACCGACCTCACCTGCTATTTGCGCTCAGTAATCGAAACTTGAGAGAACGATGTAATAACATGTAGAAGCCACGAAGAATGTCATACAATAGTTACAACGCTACGGAAGAGACTAGGAGACAGTCGGCCCATGTCACTACCTTTGGTGAAACGAGAGCTGGGAAACATGACCCGTATGGTAGGCGGTTACCGTAGACTTAAAACAACCGGGTGAGTTTAGATATTCGTGTGTGTGTGTGTGTGTGTGTGTGTGTGTGTGTGTGTGTGACAGGCCGAGTGACAGATAGGTGCCAGGGGTTGCATCAAGAGGGTAACTTATCAAAACATCATCACGCGCGTCACTACAACAAGCGGCGTTCATTGAAATCATCAAACAATTATTTCATGCATCTTTCCTTGCTATAATAACAATAATAATAATAATAATAATAATAATAATAATAATAATAATAATAATAATAATTATTATTATTATTATTATTATTATTATCATCATCATCATTATTATCGTCATCATCATCATTATTATTGCTATTATCATTTATTTTTATTATCCTTCAGATCTCCACAAGGAAAGGAAAAATTTCTCCTACTTCAGGGAACAATGGTTCGAGGTGACCGCTGCAGGAAGGGACCAAGGCAGGCACATAGAAAGCGGAATGTTGATCTATGTACATTACATGGAATTTATTGGCTTTGAGTTATTTCGAACGCAGTATCACACACACACACACACACACACACACACACACGGCTCAGTGGTCAAGGAGCCGAGTCTGTTGGCCACCGTGGCTAGTATAGGTTCGAGCCCCACTAGGGCCTAGTCACCTCTGGGATTTTTCCATCGACAAGCGTGGCAGTTCTCCTTTGACCAGGGAGATGGGGGTGTGTGGTATGTGAGGTTACTACAGCCTTATCCGAAGTTCGGTATTAATGAGCTCTGAGTTCGCACTGAGAGGGTATTGGCTGGCGGTTACTGATTAGCTCGTGATCATCAGGCCTTGATGAATGCACACACACACACACTGTTATCTCACCAACCGTGACACAGGAAACCGTTCATGATAACACGACAGTTCTACACCTATTCATGAACCAAAATGTGCGAGCTTGCTGTAACCGAGTTTTTCTCAACACACGCTTGCATGAAATGTTATGCATTGAAGTTTTGCTTAGCGTTACTTAAACATACATGTATGTACAAACCTTCCAATATTAGCGTATTTATATACGTAAAGGATGATCAATTAGTTATTAAGCTAACCTTCGAAATGATATACTATACGTAGATCACTTATAGGATACGAGAGATGGGTGAAGACGAGGGGGAAAAGGATGGTCAGTAGATTAGAGCCAAAAATCAACTGCATTATCATTTAACTCATGTACTTTCAACAAACTTAGACATTGTAGAGAGGAGAGAACGCCCGAATAGGAAAGAGGAGGAAGGAAAGCGACTTGTAATTAGCGTGTATTATATTATGTAAGTGAAGTTTATACCGTCAGGATGAAGACACGTAAGAGACTCACAGAGAAGCGATGCCAGCCTTCCTGACGGCGTTGGAGATGCTCTTGACGGCAGTTTGGATGGCCATCACCAGCATGGTAAGCTCCCCCGTCGCGTGCGGGTGTTTCTTCTGTTCCTTCAGGATGTACCTCGTCAGAGTCATACAGTTGGTGTCGATCTGATTCCCCTGAGTCGTCATTTTTACGATCTGGTGGAGAAAGGTTTGAAAGGCATCACATTTTGTAGTCTGGCGGTCCTTCTCCCTGACACATGACCTATGGACGACCTTCCGGCCCTTGACTGCAGCCTCACGCCAGTGCTGACAATGAATCATTATTGGCTACACCATTCA
>CM035219.1:2102432-2122965 GCA_020233015.1 Callinectes sapidus
TTTTAGAGAAGAATGGGAATGTAGAGATGCTTGAGGAGCTGTTTCATAAGACAAAGGGAAACAAAAAAGTTAGGTCCGCGGATCACATGACCCCCACGGTAGCCTGCAACCAATAATATCACACAAAACCAGAGGCTGATAGACATCAAATTAATATTTTCTACTTCAAAAAACACCTACTTTTCATGTGATTTTTTGTTGATGAATAGATGGCAGTTTGAGGGGAGGGCAGGGGAAGGGAAATGAGATATTCGCGAAAGTGTTGAGAGGCAGGCAGGTGTGAGAGAGGATCAGCTGGCAGGGTTTGTTTATCGACAGGCGGAGGAGAGGCAGGGGAGGTGAGCACCAGCTGTCTGGCTCACACCACTCTTTACCTTCCTCTCCTTAATTATTCAGTCTTGGAGGTGGCAAGTAGTGGTGGTGGGTGTGGTAGTGGTGTACATTTAGTGGGTAAGGGAAGGATAGGGTGCCTGGAGTGCCGTGTGGGCGTCTCAGTGCCACGCATGAGGGCAGGACTGACAGCTCTGGGGTCTACGGACTGCACTCTTTTTCTCTTGACCTAAACTCAGATCGAAAATACTCCTGCGTTACCAAGTTGGTATTATTTAGATGTATGTTTGGAGTTTATTTGAAGAAGGGATTTCCTTGAGACAGTATCAGTTCCCTCCCAACACATCAGAGTGACTCACGCCATGCTCACGCGATAACGGGGCTGCGTTCCAGCAAACCTGACAGCCTAACAAGTGTTGTACCAGCCTGTGTAAGCGTGTGAGTCCATCCACCATACCAGTCCAGCCTAGCACCTGTGGCTAGACATATTGGAAAAGGAAATCTAGGTTATCTTTCAAGGATATTGCATTGTAGCTTTATAGACTGCATTTTCAGCAGGCAAGATGTTGCACCACATACACATTATTTGTTTATATATTGGTGGTATACTCAGTCTGCACCTCAGTGAACTCTTGGAACATCTTGATTTCTGACCAGTGTTGTCTGCACCAGAGGAATGTACTGAGAAATGTGGGCTAATGAATTAGGAGAGAAATATAATGTTCATGGACACTGCATACGGCTATTGCAAGAGCTTAGGAAACTCAATTTGTGTGCATTACTTCCCTTCCATGTACTTTAATTTGATTTTATGAATTAATAGTGAAATTTTATATTACATATCTCATTAAATTAAGCATATTGAACTTGTTTTGACAATTGTTGCTACTTTGCACCTTCATTTATATCACTGTTAGGAGTTTGATGGTGATGGGGGGAGCTACTCTTTCGGAATACCAGATTGATTGTTACTGGAGCAGCACACTGTCATGAGGACCATGCAAAAAAATATCATGCAACAGTACATTCTGTAACTAAAGTGCCTTACAGTAATACGCTTTATCCCTACAATTAAATGAGTGCAGCACTGCAACTATCTAGTAAGGACAGCTCTCTTTGGCCGGGTGCCTCTCATTTACACACCTTTCACCGTCACTCTGTCATCCCCTCTGTGTATCTCTACCACTTTGGTCTGCATTTTATAAGAACATAAGAAAATGAGGGAAGCTGCAAGTGGCCGTGAGACCTATTCGTGGCAGTCCCTATGTGAACACCCATGCCTATTTCCACCTATCATCCTCACCAATAAACTTGTCCAATCTTCTTTTAAAGCTCCCTAATGTCTGAGCTTTAACAATATGATTATTGAATTTGTTCCACTCATCAACTACCCTATTTGAAAACCGGTTCCTTCCTGTTCCTCTTGCAAACCTAAATTTTTCCTGCTTGAAGCCATTTTTCTGGTTATTAACCCCAAGAGCCTTGCCGATGTCTCCTTTGTTATAACCCCTATACCACTTAAACACTTCTATCACATCACCCCTTCAAGCTACGTCTTTCTAAGGAATTCTTTGTACAGAATATTCTTCAGCCCTTGTATCCTTTTAGATATTCTCTTTTCCACTGATTCTAGTAGATCTATATCCTTCCTTTAATGTGGGGACCTGAACTGTACAGCACCAAACATAGCTGTAATATAACTTCTGGACTTCTGCTTTTAACACAGCATCAGAATCTGACCTAATTATTCTACTTATTTTCGTATCATTTGCGAATTTACTAATATCATATAACCAGTAGACAAATTCATTTTATTCCCATCCTATCCATGATTCTTGGTCTGTTTCTTATGAAGTAATTTCACAGTGATGCACTCCTTAATGCATGGTTTATGTTGTAAATATTTTTCCTTGTGTATAAGTAATTTAGTCAAAGACTTGCAAGGTCACATGAGTCAGTCTTGTCACATGAGGACAACAAATATAAAGCTGTATGGTTGTGTTTCATTGTTTTTGTCTTAATAATGATGCAAGAATCACACAGGGTATTTGGATTAGGTAGCTGGAATACATACAATTGATGATTTTTTTAATGTAGAAAATAAACTTTTCAGTTAAATGTTTAAAGAATCAAACTTTTCATTTTCTCTTCTTTTAATCAAGTAGATTTATCTTTTAGAAGTAAAGTTTGAGTCAGCCATGAAATATGGCCTGGCAGTAGCAGTTGAGAAGACAGAGCATGTTGTGCTGTGTCATGAGTCTTTGTTAGGCATCACGCGGACCCACTGAGTTGATCTGACTTGCGGCAGCCGCTCTGTAAGTCTTAAAACAGCCGCTAGGACAGAAAGAGCCTCACAGTAACACATATTGTTTGCATTTTATATGTAATTTTTGTGAGCTGGAGGAACCTAATACTTAGGTCAGCATGTGTATTTTGCTCTTCAAAAAAGAAATACATGAATGTTTTTGGACTTCACATACAGTAAAGATGTGATGTGTTACATTTTTGTGATTGTTTCTAAAACCGTGTTACTTTGCCAACCGTAGGCTGCTTCCATGAATATTTGTATTTAACTTGAGCTGTTGTTACAGTAAAGGTAATGTTTCAAATGTTTTCACTTCAGATGGGGACCCCAATGGAGTTTTCATTTGCTCAGACAACATTTGCACCCAATGTGACAGACTTTGAGCTGATTGAACCATTGTGGCAGCCAGACAAACACAGCTGTAATCAGTACGTCACTCAGAACAAGACATCTTGGCTACACACCGGCTATGAAGGCATCCCAGAAAACTTGCTCATTAACGTCCTTGCCTGGCTTGTAAGTTGACGCCTCACATTGTATTACTGTGTATGTAGAGATGAAGGAAAATCTAAAAAGATTTTGATAACTTTAAGAGGTGAATCCTTTGGAAAATAATGCAGGTTCTAAATAATTTTCATAATGGAATATTCTGCAATTCATTAATTGCATTCACTCCATCTGTCAGTTGCTGCTATCCCTGTTCACTGTGCTGAGGAAAAAGGCGTGGAACTATGGACGGCTGGCTCTGGTGCAGAAGTACGAGAGTCGGTGAGTTACGGACGCTGCTGGTAGCCATGGCAGACAGGCTCGTGTGCCTCAGCTTTGTGGCAAACCTCATCTCGGCTTCCTTTTGCATCCATCTCCATGGCATTGTAGCCAGTTGTTTGCCTCTCCTTTTCTAAGTATATTTGATCTGTGTTCCTTCAATGTAATGACTTTGAGTTTTGCTGTGTGTTTTATGCATTATTGATTGAAATATTGACCATTATTACTCCTTCTAGCAGCCAAAGTTATAAATCAGAGCAATGTTTGTATAGCTGTAAAAATCATCCTTTTATCTCACATCCATTGTTTAAAAGTTAATGGGGTGAAGAGATGAAAAACTGCTTAATTATGGTTACAGTATACAAGGAGAGAAAGATAAATCTGAGCTGAATATGAAGGAGCATATTGTGATACAAGGATAGCTTTCATTATGTTGGTTAATGATTTTCCTATCACTTTTGATGGTTGTGATATACTTTTTGGTGTTAGAAGGAACAATGGCAATTACCATTATGTGTAAGTACATAGTTATATTTTTATCTTGTTACTGTATTGAATTTTGAGTAGTTTCCAGTACTTGTTCTTCCTTATTAGAAATCTATCAGTGTTATATATATTTTTTTCTCAAGTATCTCTGGAAACTTATCCTTTGATTGTAATTATTCTGGTATTCGCTGTGTTGACTGTTTTATGTTCACTCTATGGATAAGTATATAGTTTTAATTACTTTGGTTTGTTGATCTCATAGCTTTGTTCCTTATTTGCAAGCCTTCCTAGCATGAGCCACTAGTGTGATCTTAATACTTATTTATTCCCTGGTATTTTTTACTTTTCTGTTTCAGAATAAAGAACCTTGGATTCAGTCAGTACAATGTGTAGGTGCCAACATGTATTCTGGTATTTTGGTGTATGTTTGAATTGTGTTTGTGTTTATGTTTATGTGCGGGCGTGTGTGTGTGTGTGTGTGTGTGTGTGTGTTTATGTGTATGTGTGTATGTGTTTGTTTTGTTGGGTTGGTTGGCTGGCTCTATGCTGATACTGCTAACAATGTACGTATCTTTGTGATATATTAGAAAACTAACATAGTCATAAAACCTTGGGATTACTATTCTTCTCTCTTCTTTTTGTGGTGTGTTCTCTTTGAGCATGTGCATTTTCCTATTTCCTGGTTTAATGAAGTGAAAACAAGATACATGTGCATTATAACCTTATTTAATTACATCTTGGATGAATATTGATAACACTTCTCTTTTCTCCCTCATTGTGTGCTGGGAATGAAGATGGACACAGTTGTTCTATGGACAAGAGTCAGACACAGGAAAGATGGCAGCAGAGGTGGATTCAGTCTCTTCACTGGAGTTCAACTTACAGCTAGACAAAGGTTACTTCTCATGGATACCAGCTCTTTTCAAGATCAAGTAAGTATTTGCTGTATATGCCAGTCCTTTCTAGAATCATTTAAACATTTGTTATATATGGAAGGCTTCACCACTGCCACCATACAGTTCTGTTGTTAAGTGAAAACACTATTTTTGATGCATTGCTGTGTGCCTGGTACTTCATTAGCTTAATGGCTTGTTATGCCAGCAGTGAGAAGAGCCAGTGCACGTTGCCATGGTGATCCCACTCCATGCAGTCTCATGGGGAAGATAATTCACACTCATCCTTGCTGATAATAAACTACCCAAACATGTTTCAAATGTAGCAGCTGAGAATACTTCATGTATAGAAATGTGTTGTTTACTGCACTGTAAAGGTTATTGTGTGAGAAGGCTTCATGTGAACACAACCTGAATGTAGCTAGTTATCTTCTTAACCCATTTCTCTCTGCATTCATGGGCTCATCTTGCAATGTAGTGTGAGGTCTACCCTCCTCCTTCATCCTATTACTGTACAACATTTCCCTTCACAGAGATGAACAGATTCTGGCAAAGAGTGGAAGAGATGCAGTGCAGTACTTGTCCTTCCAGCGGCACATCGTTATATACCTGATGATTGTGTGCATCATCAGCATTTCCGTTGTCCTGCCCATCAACTTTCAGGGCACGTTGGAGGGAGGAAAAAAGGAGTTCGGCCACACCACCATGGCCAATCTCAACCCACAGTAAGTTTGCAAGACTAGTGGTGTTACTGGGGCTGAGAAGAATGTCAGTCAAGCAGTAGAGTGTACCTGATTAGCTGGAGCTGAAACTGTAGTGACACCCCAATGGAAATGTTGTGAAGAGATTGTCCAGTCTTCAAGTGGTATGGCTTCAACAGAAATTTTTTATTGTAATATTTTGTAGTGTATCATTTGAAAACACTGATAACTCTCTCTCTCTCTCTCTCTCTCTCTCTCTCTCTCTCTCTCTCTAGGTCAAGACTGATGTGGATCCATGTTACGCTGGCCTTCCTGTTCTTGCCTTTGGGAATTTTATTCACTAGGAGGTTCTCTAAGAAGCTTGACCTGAAGGAGGTAACCACCAGTGCCTCCCGGACCCTCATGATAACACGAGTGCCGCGCAGAGCCTGTCATAAGGATACTATTCTCAAGCACTTCCAGTAAGCTCTCCATGTGTCGCTGTACTCTAAACCATGTCTTCTGTCATTGTTCATTGTCTAAGTTTAGAGAAAAGTGTAAACATGATATAATAATGATGAAATTTTTTATTGAGTTCTTCAGTATCATATATCTTTCCAAATATGGTTTTGTAGAAGTAAGTGATTGAGTGATAATATTTTGATGATGGTGTACATGTGAGGTTCATTTATAACATTGGTGTTAAGTAAAAGTTTATGATCATAAATGGTGTTCCCTTGATTTACACATTTGAAATTTCCAGGGAAGCATATCCAGATTTGGAGGTTCAGGATGTGCAGTTTGCTTATGACATAAAGTCCCTGATTGAGTTTGACAAAGAAAGGTAATGTACTCAAGGAAATGTTACTTGCAGTTGTTAACCTTTAATTTGTAGTGCAAGTTTACTGAACATTATAATAACCCAGAAGTACTTGCGTGAAGCTATTCTCTTGTAGGAGTCTTGTGAAAATGTGTTGTTTGTGTCATCAATATTCTTTCCCATACTAAACAGAACAAAGGTAGGATTAAAGTGAGTGGCTAATCACTCATAGAAGTGTATGTAGTTTGCTTTGGCAATTTAGGGATAAGATTTTTACTTCTCTGAAAGGACTGGTTATAGGAAAGAGTAATATTAGTGCAATCCCTTTTTGTAATTACATGGTTTTGATAAATCTACTCTTCGATTTTAAAACAGCAGAGTTAGGAAGTGTGATGAAGATTTGTGATTGTTTTACAGGGAGGTAGCACGCAATGCTCGGCTGTATTGTGAGGCTTACCAGAAGGAGACTAACAGGAGGCTGGACATGCGGCCCTACAAGTGTGGTGTCATCTGTGGCTGCTGTGACATATTTGGCTGCCCCACAGTGAGTTTCTCAGTGCCAAGATATGTCTTTAACCCCTTCAGTACAGTGACGTGCTTTCATATTTATTCTGGTTACTATTCGGAGATTTTATACAGATTCAGAAACTCGTGTGGGGATTAGAATGGGGCAGACTCTGCCCATTAATCTTCTGACCTCTATAGATCCTTCCCAATTAATTTTACATTTGCATTTTGAGCTTGATATGTAACACTTAAATATTGTCAAGATTACTACTATGTGTATCTCTTTTACCAGGTTGATGCTATTGAGTTCTACAGTGAAGAGGAAATGCGTCTGAGTGGTGAAGTTGAGAATGAGAAAGTGAAGGCACTGCAGAGACCAACTGGTGTAGCTTTCCTCACCTTTGACAGCATTGAGAATGCCAACAAAGTCCTACGTGACCACAAGAACAAGTGTGACTGCTTCCGCAACATTCCTGCCTCCTCAGTCTCAAGTGAACTCAAGCCCTACAACTGGTTCATCCGAGTGG
Source organism: Callinectes sapidus (assembly GCA_020233015.1). NCBI lineage: Eukaryota > Metazoa > Arthropoda > Malacostraca > Decapoda > Portunidae > Callinectes > Callinectes sapidus. The sequence goes on from CM035219.1 coordinate 2,109,746, forward strand.
CCCCTTCACCAGAGGATATTTACTGGTGAGACATGCAACCTTATCTATATATTAGGAATGGTTATAATAGTAGCAGTAGTATATGATAGTAGTGATAGTTACAGTATAGTGGTGTATATTCTAGCATTTTTTACATGTAAGAAGGGAAAACTGGTCAAAAGCAATAAAAAGAGTGAAAAAGAGGGTCTACATAGTTGTCAGTCTCCTTGCAAGTCCTAGAGAGTTAGCCAAATTAAAGGGATAAGGGATCTTGAAACCTCCCTCCTAAATGAAGTTAAGTCATAGGAAATTGGAAATACAGAAGCAGATAGGGAGTTCCAGAGTTTACCAGGCATATGTATGAATTTCATTTTCCATGGAAGGTTAATTGGAATTATTTTAAATGGTATAGTCTGCTAAAAAGATTCTTTCCCTACAGGGCTAACTTGTCCGTCACAAACCGTCACTGGTGGCTGAAAGCAGTGATCATTAACATCATCCTCTTTGTGATTCTCTTCTTCCTCACCACACCAGCTGTGGTCATCAACAGCCTTGATCTCCTTCCTATCCAGGGAAAGCTTTACACTATGGTGAGGTGCAACTCAGAAAAGTGACAATGTGTGAAATGAAGTTTTGAATTACTGTAGAGAAAAAAAGTTTGGCCTTTTGTATCAACCAAATAAAGTTTTAGATTTTTTGTTAGTACATAGATGAAACACATAAGATTTTTGTTTGTGAAGATAAAAACATTGTTTTCTCCGTAAATTGACACTAGTTGACGTTCGTAATACGTAGGTAAATACCTTCTCTTTTTCTGCATTTTGAATTCTCTTTCAGAACAACTAAATTTGATATATTTTGTCATTTCAGAGCCCATTGCTGTCTGAGTTCTTCCCTACACTGCTGCTGTGGATCATGGCTGCCCTCATGCCTGTCATTGTGTCATACTCAGACCAGTTCATGAGTCACTGGACACGCTCTGTTCAGAACCACTCCATCATGAGGAAGACCTTCATCTTCCTCCTCTTCATGGTCATCATCTTGCCCTCCCTTGGCCTCACCAGGTTAGTCAGCAGGAGGATTGCTCTCTCTCTCTCTCTCTCTCTCTCAATGTTTATTTTATTACCTATTTTGAAAATATTTTGAATTCTGATATTTTTTGTGCAATATACTATACTATGAAATTCCTATTTTATGTCACTTGAACTGTTAAAAAAGTGATGTAAAATTTCATTAATAAGTGAAATTTTGTGTGTGTGTGAACACATTTTTCCTCCACAGTGCTAAAGGTTTTGCGGAGATGATGTTCAGACCCCAGAACGAAACATTCCGCTGGGAGTGCATCTTCCTGCCTGACAATGGCGCTTTCTTCATCAACTATGTCATCACTTCAGCTTTTATTGGCACTTCTCTGGAGCTGATTCGCTTCCCTGAACTTTTCATGTACATCCTGCGGCTTGGCCTCTCCCGGTGAGTCTACCGTACCCGTGTCAATAGTAAGGCCTGAGAGATGTTTGGTTGGCTTCACTTTCCTGTCACCAGATTTCATTAAAGGGATCCATATGAGGAACATATGCATTAAGAATAGCATAGGTTATTTACAAATGGTTATTATAGATCCTAACTCATTTAGATTATAGTATGTATTAGTTTTTACTCTCTGCCTTATAAAATAGTGTTGACATAACCCTTCACATGATGGTAGGTCGCAGGCTGAGACAGCCAGTGTGAGGCAGGCCATCCTGTATGAGTTCCCCTTTGGTGTGCAATATGCCTGGATGATGTTGATCTTTGCCATGACCATCATCTACTCCGTCTCCTGCCCTCTCATCACTCCCTTTGGTGAGAATTTGTTGTTTTGGTCTGCTGCCTCTTATGAAGTAATGCATTGAAGTTAATCCAGAGTTACATATCACAGGCAGGGTGAAGTTCAAGAGGATGTGATATATCTCACTATTAGTTTTGTATTTTTCACGACTTTTTTCTTGAATGCCATCTCACATTTCCTTTAAAAAGGCAAATTGATTGTAAAAAGACACTTACTTTAACAGCATGATTTCTTTTCCCTTTACTGAATACATTTTGCTTTCTGAACAGGAACACTCTACATGATATTCAAGCATCTTGTGGACAAATACAACATCTATTTTGCATATGGAAGATCTGTCATCAGCAAGAAGATCCACACTACTGCCATTAACTTCGTGATAGTGTCCATAGTTTGTCTACAGCTAAGCCTTCTCTTCTTTTCCTTGCTGAGACAGGGGCTAAAGAAAGACCTCACTATATACAGCATAGTACTCCTGATAATCACTTGCCTTGTGTTTGTCACTCATAACACACTGCACTGGTTCAAGGAGCTCAGTCCTGTGGAGTACAAGGTATGCAAACAAAATATTAAAAATTTAACAGCTGCAGAGACGTAAAGGAATGTATTGCTTTATCAGTGGGTCAGATTTTTACAAGCACAGGTGAATAGATAAATGTAGCTATGGTGGGAGGCAGCACTCAATCACAAAAGCTTGTCTCATTCCACATTATGCATATTGCCAAGTGTTACTTTGGAGAACTCAGTCTTATTTGTCATAGCTCTTAGGCCCTGTTCACATGAGGTGATTCCTGTCGCGCCACTGCATTTACTGTACTAAGCTATGGAGCTGTTCACATATAACTTTTGTGACTGCAGCTCGGCTGCAACTCGCCGGTGGCTGGAGATTCCCTTTCCAGTTGCTGCAATTTCAAAGTAACTGCTAGGTATCTGGCAGTGCCATTGGCTGTATACCAGCCAATGAGAGGAGACTGGGCACTCGCTTCACGTGGATTCAACCTTCTGTTTTTTGCAGCAGCGATTCAACAGCCAAAAGCATGCTGCCTCCTCGACATCCTTCCTGGCCCTGACTGCCAGTGCCAGAGCTGAGAGGACACACACACACACCAAAATAACAAAAAAATTGAATAAGATAAACAGTCAATTGTGGCAATTCTGCCACAGCTGGAATCTCCTTGTGTGAACACTAGAGCGTCTTTCTTGTGTCTGCAGTCTTGCGACAGGAATCACCATGTAAACAGGGCCTTAATGAATGTTTTTTCCCTTAGGAAAGTCAGCAAAATAGAATTGTGAATTAAGAAAATAGATGTTAGATAAAAAGATGAAAAATTGAAAGATTACAATGTTCCAAGCACTATAAGCTACACATCCTTGCAGGAATTTAGCAGTGATCAACCAAATGGGGAGGTGTCCTCGGTGAGTGAAGATGGACTGGATCCTGATGCCTCGCCAACAGAGGTGGCATGTCAATTTGTACCGTCTGTGTTGCGAGACGCTCCTTCCGGGGTGGAGTCCAGTTATTCCTTTATTGGGACAGGCCAGCCACCTCGCAGCTACGGAACACAGCCACTGGATGATGATGGAAGCTTCCTGGGCAGTGAGGTCCCAATGAGAGGAAGTGGATCCCTTTACCAAGACTATTCCCAGCCCAAGGTAAGGACAATCTGTTACTGTCAGGCAGATGTGCTGCTGGTGTGGCCATTGCGGTTCATGTTTTCATGAGCATTGGAGCCTGTTCTTAATTATTATTATTATTATTATTAATTATTATTATTATTATTATTAGTGTTATTATTATTATTATTATTATCATTATGATTACCTATTATTATTATTATTATTATTGTTATTATCATTATTATTATTATTATTATTATTATTATTATTATTATTATTATTATTATTATTATCTGATTTTATTGATGATCTTCCATGTATTTGAGCATCATGCTGTCCAGTATACTATTTTTCGACTGAGTCACCCTGTAAGTGCATCATTGGCATGACAAAGGTTGTTGTTTATGTTGGACAATATAATGGGTTAGACTGGTGGCTGAAGGGAAGCACAAGACCATGCACTCACCACAGGTAGTACTGAGCTCTCAGTCTGCATGTCACCCATAAAGTTATGGTGTTTTAGTCTGTACCAAAAGGTGCATCCAACATATCCTTGACTACTAACACTGCATATAGGCACAAGTAATGCAAGGTTTAAGTTGAAGTTGAGACCAGTCTTTGAAAAAAGGAGAAAAATGGCACGAGGATCACAACACAGGCTCCTTAACAACCTTAACATTGTTGGCTTATGAGCAGACCGAGTCCTCCCAGTCTCGGAGCAATACCCCAGAGCCTGCAGATCCATGCTGCAGTGGGTCTGCAGCATTGGAAGGGACAGATGATCCAGGGATGCCTATTCATGAAACCAGGGAAGGGAAAGTTCAACAGCAGCAGGAGCACCAGGAAGACAAACACAATACACAAGTTTGTAACATGTAACACATACAACAACAGATTGATGTTTTACTCTGGGGTGCACTGCAGCTGCTGATAGCTGTGTGATTTGGTTCCTGGGGATTGTGGGTGTGTTGGGGTGAGGAAGTGTGTCTTCAGCCACATGTGCATGCTTGGCTTGTATGTTGTGCAAATGAATTTAGGGACAATTTTTGTTTAGTATTGGCTCATATTTCAGGGAATGACTGTATTGCAGACTGAGGTATGCCAATTTTTCCACTCAAAAGTTTTCACTAGTGCTTGTGCATATGGTCAAGGAAAATTACATGCTTAATTGACATTTTTTTTCCAGCACCTTGGTGACCTAGTTTAAAGACTTCTTAGAAATTGTTGAGAAGGTAATGACTGGAGCCAGAGTGAGAGGTGCTGTGTGTGGCTTGGCTTGTTCTTTGGGCTGTGTGCTGGCGGTGCTGCTCAGCCCCACGTTGGGCCTGGGGCTGGCTAAGAGTGGCTTGCTGGGTGCTCAGTAGTGCTAGCGGATATAGGGTGGAACTTTTCTCTTTTTACATAATTCACATTTTTGGCCTGTTGGTGCTATTCCTTCTACAGTTTTGGCTGAAAACTGTCTATAGCATTGTATCATATCCCTGTGCTCTTGTGGAGGATACATCAGTGGGGCAAGTTTTGAAGTCAAGATTTGTTCAAGGGAATGGCAGGTTGTGGAAGACATATGGATTATGTGGAGTGAGAATTTAAATTATTCTATGTATGTATGTATGCATTATGTATATCAAATCAGTAAACCCGCAATTGAAGTAAACAATTTTTAACCATTGATTAATTCTACCAGAAAACTTAGAAGTTGTGACTGATGTGATTACTTTCAACCCATGATATTTTTACCTTAAGTACAATTTGCATAATCCAAAAGTGATTAAGTTAAAACTTTTTTGCCTGGGTTTGTAGATTATCTCAAGTTATATAACTGACCTATTTTAGCTTTTTATAATATATTGTATGGCAATATGACATAAATATTCAGTATACTCTGGGTAAATCAATGAATCAGTTTGGCTTTTACAAATGCTTGCCAGCATTGGTATTGTTTTATGTGGTGCCTCAGTCATCAATAGTTTTCTTTCCTCTTTTGGACTTGTTTTAATGATCTCCAAGATTCCCACATGCTTTCCTCCTCTCTCACTTGTTAATGGCCGAGACAGTCAATCTGTTGCTGTGTGATGTGGTGACTCCTCCATTTGTCACTTGTAGTGACTTGTGAGTGATTGTTTTGATGGCTGGCTGCATAAATGATGGGGTGGCTGTACGTGTGGAGTGGCTGTGCAATGGTGTGTGCTCTTTTCTGGTAGGTAGGTAATACTGTACAAACACACACACACATACACACACTCATGCACAAAGTTAATGTGGAATATAGACATGGTTTAGGATCTACTCTCCTGTCCCTTGTGTGCAAGTGTTCTCGTCTCATCGTTTTGTTTATTGCCTTTTCTCAACACATTTATTAGTGTTCTCTCTTTTCTTAGCATCCTGCAAGCAACTTCACATAGTCAGGTTTTAAACCTATGAAATATTCAAATTGCTATTATTTAATGTATTCAGTAATATTTTGTAAAGAGTGAAAGATATGCAGTATGTAACAATTTATACATTTGAATGCATGATTATTGAAACTATAATATACTTAGGTAAGAATGTTTTCACAGATAGTTTGTACATAAGTACTACTGTGCTTAGATTAGATTTTCTCGTTTTATGCTAGTCTGAATAGGACAGTGCATGAAATAATCTTTCAGCTATGCTTTATGTAATTTTTCTCTAGTTTATTCAACTAGAAATCTATAAAAGAATATACATGACCATATTTACTACCCATAGCTTGCAATGACCTGTCATGTTGATGATATCCTGATATCTTGATCATTCTCAGGAGTGATTATTTTGCTGTATAAATATTTTTATATTTACCTGCATCATTCAGTATTAAATAAGACCCCTGATGATATTGGTGATATTTAACACTCATCAGTTGATACTACATTGAAATATAGGTACCTAACTTTGCAATGATGGATCTGTCTTGAATCAAAAAGGATCAGCAATACCTTTGGTCCTGGTGTCAGGCTGACCCAGGCCCTGGTTTGTCACTGCAGGTCCGGACAATTAATGCGGAGATCAACACCCCAGCCCCTCAGCCTTGTCCTGGGGAGGAGGCAGCAGAGGAAGAGGAAGAGCTTTACACACGTGGCTCCCCAACAGTAGTGACGGTGGATGGAACAGTTACCGTTCCATTCAGTGGTGATCCCAGTGGTGCCCTCCACAGCCAGAAGCACAGTCACCTGGCCTCAGACCAAAGTGCTCCTGCTACTAATGTTTAGGTTGGTGTGTAACTGCTCTTTATAATGAGTGCATGGGAAGTGGTGATGCTTGTTAATGGGGTAGTGGGTAATAGTATTCTGTAAGCTTTAAGAGCTGCCTGATTAATGAGCAACCACATTAGCTGCCATTGACAGAGGGAGCTGTGCTAGAAAAATTCAAAATGGTTATAATCATTATATGATTACAAGCTTAGGTGTGTTCCTGATTTTGTTCAGGGTATTGTTGTAAATTACAGTAAGAAAAGCTGGCTTATGAATTTTCACCTTGTCATAAAAGTAGAAGTAGTGTTTCTTGTCATGTAACCACTCAGATGACATACTATAGTGTGAAGTTTAAATCTAACTAACAAGTAGCATAGAGGGATTGATTAGTGACCATCAGAGATTTGATATTGAAGTGGCATCTGGTGAGATCTCGTTAATTTACCTGAAGGAATCTCAGATAGGATTTGTTATATTAATATTTTAGAGGAAAAGAGATTGCCATGAATCCCTGAATGAAACCTTCATGCCTCAAAGGATACACTAAGAGAAAGACAAGATTCCACTTACCTTACTCATTAATGATCCCTTAAGAATATATCGGTGCAAAGCAAGGCCATGGATTGCAAGCCATTGAGATAAAAGCCACCACTGACGGCTGGCGTGGAGCAGTGGAGCAGCTGGATCACGTCCACCAGGCATATAGCTGAGGTTCAACAGCCCAATGGTATGGAACTCAGGCACAGGATCACACCACCAGTGGAGGGTATTTCAAGCAACAGTTTCCAATATTTTTGTTACCAAGTAGAACATGTGAAGAGTATCATGGGTGACCTACAAGCCATGTTGAATATGTAACATGACTTGTAAAAGATTCCCTCACATACTAGTAGTTTGACAGGTTTTGTATTTTGTATTTTTGTAGAATGTGTAGCAGTGTATATTTGGTTTTGGCAAGGTAATATATGGCTGCTTTATTTATTGCAAATAGAATATAGTGGGGAATGATAAGCAAGCACAAGTGATGGGTAATCAGCTATGTCAGCCAGATACAGATCATTATATTTGTTAGCTTTATTATACTTAAATCCATAGCACACCTTCCCATATGTGATAAGTCTACTGTAGCTCCTGCTTGCACATTTACAACCAAAGCTAATAACCAAATTGTGAAATTTACTGAGATAAGATATTGAGATGCCTGTTATCCTTGAAGAAAGAAGGAAAGAATACTGGCCATTATTTTTGTACACAAAAATATTTTCTTGACCAACCTTCAGCAGTGATATTGAAATTACAGACAAGAAACAAGCAAGGTACAGTCTTGCGGATGATTTTCCTCATAGCCAAAATCCCTAACGTATAACTTTGATGAAACTAGGAAGGATTACATAAGTTAGCATAGAACCTCCCTGACATGTAGCCTTTATGAAGCAACTTACTACTGAAGATTACCCTTGGGTTTTCAAATTCAAGGCGTCTCCATGAGTGTAGTGTAGTCCATGATAACCTGAAGCCACATGTAATATTCCAGCATGTAGGGAACTTGCGTACTGATGCACTGCTGATGTCTCTTTCATATTACTGTTTTTTGTAGAATTATTTGAGTTTGCTGACTGACTATGTGTACTAATCATTGCACTCAACAATGCAGGTGTTGTTCCTAATTGTGCTCATATTTGTATGTTTACTTTGTCCCTTATTGATGTTGTGTATGTTGAATGATAATTTGAGGATGACTGTGCATAAGTTTTTAAAGTGACTGATAGTTTGCAGTTGTAGGTTTCCTTTCTAAAAGATCAGTGGATTTATTATCAGGAGTATTGTAATAAAAAAATTCACATTTTCTTGATTAATGCATATTCTTTAAGGGTGTAATATATAGAGTTCATTGAACTTGTGGTAATGTTGATAGTGATTCTTTTTAATTGATTCTTTGTCCTTTGTATATACAAATGTACTGTACTTGCATATTCAGATTGTGTTTGATAGTATTTCAAAGAGCTCATGCATAGGTGTCTGTTGTGCCATTTTACTGTACTGTATAGATACATAACTTATTAATGTCTATATAAATCAGTCAACACTGGCTTATTACAGTCATATGACCATGTAGCTTCTCAAGATAACTAGTGAGGATCCCTCCTTTGATGAGAGCCAACATTACAAAGCTGCATACCACTGCATGACTGTGTTGGCTCCCCAGTGCACTGCAGGTAGTGAGTCAGGCAGTAGTGGTGTAGGATTGGTGTCCTGTCGCCTGGCTGCACGGCGACACACCCTGGGTCACACTTCTTACTTTCCCTTGCTGCACAAGGCAGGGCACTGCCACTGGTAATTCATTTGATGCCTTGTAATATTTCTTTGATAATTTCTATCACACACACACACACACACACTCGGTAAATATGGAAGGAAAGGAGTGACCTTCCGCATACACCACTGAAAAGTCAAGGTCTGGTGGTGCTGTGCTGCACTAGACTTGGCTGGCCTGTCTATATTTTTCACATTTATGTCTATGATACTTATAAAATCTCAAATTATATTTTGTCACCTGATAATAGGTCGAATCATATATTTTTTTTTCTATTATTCCACCAATTTTATCTAATCATAATTTATTGTAATTTGCTGGATGTGCTCTGCTTAAGCCCTCTAGTGATATACATACAAATAGTATATTTTGTGCCTAATATCTGAATTTCTTAATAAACCTTGAAGGCAATGCTATTTCCTTGTCTGTAAGAGAGAGAGAGAGAGAGAAAGAGAGTGCAAAATTAACAAATAAAGCAATGATTGAAATATTTGAAGTGTCATTTACTTTATCTCATGAGATTCCTCTTCGCTTAAAATGCATGCCAGCAAATATCAGTAAGACCACACGGCCAGCCATAAACTTATTGATCTGCCTTAACCTTTGTCAATCACGAGACTTGTAGTTGTGTTATGAAGTCATGTTACCTGTGGCAGGACATGCCATAAATAGTTACTGTCTTAGAAAGGCTTACGATTATAGTATCGCAACGTTGTTAACAATTTGAGACAGTTTTGAGTATCTATTTCTTTTTGTGATAATTCTATTATAGTTGTTCTAACACTATTTATTGGTATCATTATCACTGGTATTATACAATAGTAGATATAAGAGAAGGAAGAAGTGTGACACCGGAAACAAACAAAATAGCAAGAATGTTTAGGCCGCCTAGTATGGTAAGATTGGAATCAGCTGATAGAGTTGCCAGCTAGGAAAATGCCAGACGCAGAATTTTGAGACCCATGTAATATCAATGATTATTGAATATACTCATTCTAACGTCAAGTAATTCATGAAATTTGTTTGAGATAAATAAACTGCGTATGCATCATCTACAAAACCGAAACCAAAATACATATAAGCCTACAAATCCAGATTATTCGAGACTGACCGAGTGGGAATGGTAAAATACGTTGTTTAAAACTAACATAGATTCAAAAGTAAGGTTACTGTTGTGAATATACATGTGTAACAAAGTCTGTAATACATTCCAGAAGTCTGACATGCTGGAACTTGAGACCAGAACAGGAAGATTCATGATGGAGGAGTGAGCAGGAGGAAAGATGCCACATAGTTGTTACTACACTAGACTATATCCCCATTTATCCTCACACACGGCGAAAACCAAGACACAGAGCAAACTTACCGATAAACCAATAAAATGGGAACTCGTGGAATGCATCAAAGAAGTAACTTTGTTAGTGAAAGGCGATGAATGTTAAGAAAACCAGCTCAAAGCAAACATCCCCGGTGAGGCAGGCCAGTTGAGGAGGCGAGCGCTTGGGTTATGGTGGATGCTTGCTTTCTCCTCTTGTATCTGTGTGTTTTTAGTGTTCCTGTGCAAGGAGTAACGTGTAGTGCGAGGATTAACACCCAGTGCCCCTTCCCCAGCATGAAAAGGTGAGTATATGCCCATGGTTGTGGTGTTATGAGGGAATAATTTGGTGCACTCTAGTCTGTCGTGGTGGTGGTGGCGACGCCAGGTGTGTGGACGGGACAGCTGACTTGTGAGGATGTTGCCCTTGTACTTGTGAATTTACAAAGCTTCACTACCAGGTTCTTGACAAGTATTTCACAGCGCTATTCGATTGAAAAAAAAAGTATCATCTGTATCAGGCATTACTATGTGTTTTTATGTTATGGGAAACTGCAATAAAGCGTGTTATGTGTATAGCAAATCAGTGGTTAATCTGTGGTTATCTTATCTGCAGAGAGAGAGACATGTTTTCAATCTTAAGATAAGATATTACTTAGCTGGGTCAATCTTACTAGAATTTATCTGCACCCATCAAATAAGAAAAAAAAAAAAAAATACATCGAATACACCCACTAAATTGAAAGGAAAAGAAAAGAATTCTTTCAACTGAACAGGAAAACAAACCAGCTTGTCACTGATACAGATACATCATGAGTTTACAAGTAGTAGTAGACATGAACATAACATCACAGTTTGATTTTGTCATTGTGTTTTTGGTGAATCACGATTGGGTGTTGTCATTTGAGGGTTTGTCATCTTTCCAGAATAACTCGTTCAATTGAATCAGTTGCTATTTTCCTCTTCCCATTGTGTTGTGTTTCTTTGTGTTTGCTCTTATTGTTCTAGTTGTATCCTTTTGGGGAAGCTAATTGAATTTTCATTTTTCCTTTTTTTTTATTTTTTTTTTAATTGTAGCTTTCTTTTTATCCTCTTTAACCTTTCTTCTTGTTTATACTTTTTTTATTGTTCATATGGTGATATAATTTTCTCAAAATGTGATGTTATTTATGCTATGTTTTTTTCCTATTTAAGTTCTTCGCTTTCTCTGTCGTTTGATTGTAATTGTTTTTATTTTTGTCTTTTTAGTATACATATTCGTCTTGGTTCGTGTGTGTCTTCTGTTCGTAAATATTTGTTGTTTGACGTTCCTGGTGGCTTTCCTGTTCTTTAGTCCATCAACTATTTGTAGATGTTCCTAATTGGATTATTTCCCTTCCTATTTACGTCATGTTTTGTCAGTCTCACGTGTATGTTTGCTTTCCTGTGCATGTTTGTCTTAATTTCTCCGTCTTCACAGTAAAGATTGTTTCATTACCTAGTTTTCATTTATATTCGTCTTTCTTTGTGTCATGTTTGGTGGTAAATGTATGATTTCTTTGTGCCATGTTTGCTTGTAAATGTATGTTGCTTGACCACATTTCTAGTTTACATTCATCTTGCTTTGTGTTTCTTGTACGTAAATGTTTGTGGCCTTGCTTGAATGACGTGTGTTCATAGATGAGAGGACAAGAGATTGTTAGGATGAGTGTGAAGGGATAGCTGAAGTTAAGTGTGTCAGATGTCAAACAGTCATTACCTGGGAGACCATCAAGCCACCTGTCCGTGTGAATCCAGGTGACTGCATTGCGTGAGCTTCAGTAGGAAATGCCTCTCTCTCTCTCTCTCTCTCTCTCTCTCTCTCTCTCTCTCTCTCTGTATGATGGTAGTAAAGATGCATCATCGTGAAGGAATGACACACAAACAACAACAGCAGCAAAAAACCACGACCATTACTACTGATACTTGTACAATGTGATGGTCTGATAGTCACTGGAGTGGGCTTAAATCAAAGAGAAACTCAAGTGCAGTGACAAGCAAAGGTGTGTGTGTGTGTGTGTGTGTGTGTGTGTGTTGTGTGTGTGTGTGTGTGTGTGTGTGTGTGTGTGTGTGTGTGTTGTCAGGTTTCCCCCAGGCATCCCTTTCTCTTCACTGCTTTCCCTTTTCCTTTGCTTGTGTTTGTGTATGTTTGCCTGTGTTTGTGTGTAGGAAAGCTACTTGCCCAAGCATTATTACTTAGAGAGAGAGAGAGAGAGAGAGAGAGAGAGAGAGAGAGAGAGAGAGAGAGAGAGAGAGAGAGAGAGAGAGACTTGGAAAATGAAAAAAAAAAATAAATAAAAGATAATAATAACTATAGACGTATCAAGAAAATACAGCTTCTATAGAAAATTTAATATAGAAAACAGAAATAGAGCAGATGAAAAGAGACGAATAGTGAACAAATACTATTACAGAGAAAGAGTGTACCTGTTCAACTCTGTATACATACTAGTCTACATATTATCACACTCATGCGCGCCCTGCAAACATGTCATCAACGGTCATCGTAACAGCTGATCTCAAGGGTGCATTTGCTTTATAGAAACCTGATTGTGCAAACTGATAAATCCGGTTCGGAGGAATGATAACTTCGACCTTTTCCCACACCGGCGACATTGATAGAGTAAAAATTGTAATGAGGACAAGTAAAGGTTGGAATGTCATCTTTGCCCACGCAGTGTCCCTAATTAGTAACATTCTTAACAGGTGCTTCGTGACCGAGTAAAGAAGCATGGAGTGCGAATAGATTAGGAAGGAGGAGAGGATAGACCATGGCGAGAGAGAGAGAGAGATGCGAGCAGACTAGGAGAAAGAAGGGAGGGTACGCAAGCAAGCAGGCGGTGGTTGTGATGGTGGTGGTAGTGCAGTATTGATTATGCATTAGATGGAGGCAGGAAGGAAGCTGCCCTGTGGCGTCTCCCGCTGAGCCCAGAGAGA
>CM035219.1:2152464-2194761 GCA_020233015.1 Callinectes sapidus
AGAGAGAGAGAGAGAGAGAGAGAGAGAGAGAGAGAGAGTTAATTAGCCACGATCTAATCATAAAATCAATAAACTTATCAAGCCCAAATTTCATTCACCCTCATACCCACTTCTGCCCTCCTCTTATCCCCCTTAATCTCAGCCTTCAGCATGCCTTCAGCACGCCTTCAGCACTCGCTCACCACCCTTCAGCATGGCCCCGGCATTAGCGCACCGCAAGCATCCTGTCGCGGCGGAAGGATCGCTCGCCACCCTGAAGGAAAGGCTCGTTGGAAATTCCATTCCGGGTCACTCACCCCTAAGTCTGTCTCCCCCCACAACCCACTGGCCGTGGGAGGCTCTTACTCAGTCACGCACGACGCCCGCCCCCTCCTCCCTTCGCGACAAGACAGCGTGGACCTTGATACACTGTCAGCAGCCCTCATCCCCTCACGTGGTACGGGCACATGTTAAGCGTCCTTTTTTTCTGCAGTTAAATAGATGCAGTGAGTATGTTGCGTGTTGATGATGCACCTTTTAACCCTCGCAGGTGATGGCAGCGTGGCGCAGCACCTGGAGCCTCGACACCGCTACGTATATCTACTAGGCGTTGCCATGAAGCCCTCAGCTACATGCAACGCTGACCAATGAACTGCTGGGGCTTCTGTGCAATTGTAGATGGTAAATCCACGTCTCAGGAGTGTTTGTGTCCTTCCCCCGTAGCCTCTACATTCTTTTCTCCCTCCTTCTCACTCTCCCTCCTTCAGATTCCTTAAATACATCCCACGGGTATGTTACAGAGAAAAGTATTAGAAGAAAGTAGAACTTGCACATGAGACTATTGCGTCTGTGTTCATGTCCGTACGGCCTCTTTTGGTCCAGCGAACACACGGCGTGGCGAGAAACTTTTGAGAGATGAAGGTGGAGTCAGTGCACCTTCGTGAGGCTCGTGCAGCTGAGGTCATTGACTGCTGCAGGTCGACCGGAGTTTGTTCCTCCACACACACACACACACACACACACACACACACACACACACACACACACACACACACACACACACACACACATGTGCAACTCCCCTTTCCAACACACACACACACACACACACACACACACACACGGAAACAAGCAAACACCAAATACATCTACGAGAAAAAGTGAAACAGATACAAGTAACAGAACAAACCAGTTACAATAAAAAAAAACCACGTGATACACCCCCATCTACTCCACTACCACCACCACCACCATCACCACCACACCTCCACCATCAGCCAGTCACACAGCGCGCCGCCCCGCCCCAGCACCGCCCCGCCCTGGCCTCCCTCAATAGAGTCTCCTCGGCATGTTGCTCGTGCTTTATGTGGTGCCGTTGTCGTTCTCGCTGAGTGTCGAGCGACTGCCCGGTAGGCTTTTGATTCTATGGCTTGAGAGAAAAGTTTAGGTTAACATTTAAGCCTCCTGACCGCTTTCCTCTACCCTGGCAGGAGGCACGCGAGTAACGGGGGTGGCGATGCGGGAGACAGAGTAGAGTAGGGGAGAAGTCATGGGGGACGGAACGGGACGGAGGGGCGAAAGTGGCGTGCGGATCGCAGGTGGGATGGGGAAGGGAGAGAAGACCAAGCTGCGGGGATGGGGTGTGGAGATTATAGGGGAGGGGAGAGTAAGGGGGAGAGAGGACGCCAGAGTACGTTGATCCCAGGGAGCCTCTGCCGTCGCCCGCTACAGAGTGTAAACAAACCTCGCACGTGTTTTCGTGGAGAGCGTCGAATGGCAAATTTGCTCCCACGGACTTCTTTATTTTTCTCACTTATCTCGCCGCCCAGACACATCGCTCTTATCTTGAGGGGAGGAAGGCGCATCAGGCCTCCTTCCAACACCCATATGGGATCAAGGGTCGCCTCTAATATCGCTAGGAATATCACGAATAGAGAAGAGGGACGCGCGCCCCTTGCACCCGCTGACAAGAGCACGTGCAGCAGACGTCATCATTGGAAGAAGACAGCGTTGCCACGTCATTCTTTCCACAACGTGAGGTGGCCACCCAGCTGTATATCCTCGCCATTTCCTCTTTTTCCCGCTAATAAAGTGTTGCCGACGAGGGCCCTCCATGGTCGCCCATCCGACGCGTCCCTCCCATTCACATGTGACCATAAGTACCGTCCCCATAGCACAAGAGGTTCATTTCTCGGTACGTGGACGTGTGAGTTACGTGTAGCTTAGCGTCGTGGAGAGCAGATGGCTACCATACATAGGGAGGAGTGAACGAACGGGGAGGGAGGGACGCAGGGAAAAAGGGAGATGGGAAGGGAAGAGAGAGGGACAATGAAAGGGTGAAAAGGTAGCAAACCTCCCCCCCATTTTCTCTCTCTCTCTCTCTCTCTCTCTCTCTCTCTCTCTCTCTCTCTCTCTCTCTCTCTCTCTCTCTCTCTCTCTCTCTCTTAAATTCGAGTCATAGAAAGTTGGAAATACAGAAGCAGATATAGTTCCAGAGTTTATCCTTGTCCCTGTTCATCTTGACCTTTTTTCTTATATCCATTAACTATGTTGAACTACATTATGTCAGTTTTGCATTCTTAAATTTTATTTTGTTATATTCTCGTGACAAGGCATTGTCATCTTTGTGTTGTAATTTTAATAGATTTATTAGATTTTCATGTATTTTAATGTGTATTGTTAATACAGTCTTATCAGGTGGCTTTAGTTCATTCTCTTTTTGACTTATTGACTCGTGTTTTTATATTTTTCATCTTGTTTCGTTTTTTCCCCTTTCACCTTTGTTCTTGTTTTTCAAGATTTCTCCACAGACTTGTTATTACATTTGTTTATTTTCGTCTGTCGTCTTTTTCATTCGTTCTTTATTTTCTTTTCTCTTTATTCTTGTCCTTGTGCATCTATTATCTGCTTTACATCATCCCTCCACACACCTCCTCCAGTGTGTTCACTTCAGTGAATGAGGCCGCCACGTCACAGCCTGAGTCAGGAGCGCCCTGAGTGTCACTTTAGTGTTAGTCAAATCTTAACAAACTGCCTATGCAACCATAGTACGAAAGTGATCTATTACTACCACTTCAGAAATTATACAAGTCATTGTTTCGATTTTTTTTTTCATTCGCGTCATTAGTCTTCTTCCTGTGATTCTAAAGCGCTGCTAAATTGATTTAAAGGGTTAAAACTGTAAATCTTGCCGGCGGTAGAGCCATCCCTATCCTTTGTGAAATCTTAATGTCTGGCTGCTTCACTGAATATAACATAGCGCTTTACTGTGAAAGGGCAGATGTTGCAGATCATTCATTGCAGGGGGGGCTGAAACAGCTGAGAGAGAGAGAGAGAGAGAGAGAGAGAGAGAGAGAGAGAGAGAGAGAGAGAGAGAGAGAGAGAGAGAGAGAGAGAGAGAGTTCCGATAGTATAACAAGATAACCGAACAATTAACAGTTAAGAAAGTCCTTGTCTTATGCTGCTCCTTTATGTGTACCTTCCCATTTCCATGACGCAGAGAAAGCCAGCAGGTAAGGGGCTGGAGGGCGGGGTGAAAGCCAGTATAAAGGGGAATGTCCGCCCTGGCTGTCATGACTGAGCCAATGACGAACAAAAACAAAATTGATGCGCCCAAACAGCATATCAATCCATTTAGTCTTTACCTCTTAACCACTTCAGTACCATAACACATTTTCATATTCATTCTGCTTATTATTTGTCGATTTTATACAGCTTCAGAAACTCACGTGGGGATTGAATTAGTACTGACTCTGGCCATTAATCTTCTGACCTCCATTGACCCTTCTTAATGTCAGTAAAACCATCTAATTGCAATCCAAACTCAAGGTAAAAATGTGTCCCAGTATTGAAGGGGTTAACAATGCGGTAGCTCTTGTCACTGTTGTTCTTTGTTAGTCGTTTACGCTTTACGATTTATTTATTTGTATTTTTATCTTGAATTGTACTATAATGGAAAATACAACTCTTTCGTATTAAATTCTTCCTTTTTTTTCTTGTTATTAGTATTATATATCCAAGTGTTTAGAAAATACGAAATTGCTGTACTTGTATTCTTCATATTTTTTTTTCCATTGTTCAAAGTAAAAAAAAAGATAATGATAATAATAATACCACTGTAAAAAGGTTAAATTGATAACAACATTGGGTTTTTAGATTAGATTAGCCTTATCACAGCCTCTCAAAGGGCCAACAAGTCTAATGTTATTTCATCATCTTTTGTACTCGTTTGTCCTTTCAATAGTAGGAATACCATGTTTCACCTCCCATCTCCCTTCGCGTCCGGTGTTTCTGCCACCTGCTCTGCGTCCTGTTCCGTGTCCCTTTAAATTTTAATTTTTTTTTTTTTTTGTGTGTGTGTGTGTGTGTGTGTGTGTTCCAGCTTGTCTATAATATGGAAGAAGGTGTGATGCAGGGATAATTTATTTATGTATTTATATTCTCACGCCGCTATCCATTATGGGTCTCTCTCTCTCTCTCTCTCTCTCTCTCTCTCTCTCTCTCTCTCTCTCTCTCTCTCTCTCTCTCTCTCTCTCTCTCTCTCTTCAAAGGGCGTTTAAAATAATCGGAACGATTTCATGGCTAACCGTTACCAGTAAACGGAAAACACGAGATAAAAATCTTGGTCATTCTAAGAAGCGCGTTGAGATATCAATTTTCACCCAGCGGACGATGGCTCTTGCTGTTCACCTGTTGATAGCTTTGGCCGTGGTCTACATCTATCACTGTTTGGTGAAGTCACAACAAATGTTATATCTGTTTCAAAGATGATATATATATTGATAATACTAAAACAAAACAAACTAATAAATGGATTAACGTAAATAAATAGTATTAAAGAAAATAAATAGGTAATGGCGGACGAGGCCGTGGGAGGAGGATAGGTGTATGCTGGGGAAGCCTTGAAAACCACGTGTGTACTCCTCGTATGGTCAATATATGAAATATTCAAGGTAGATATAATGCCTCATAGGTGACCTAAATATCAGTAATTGGACTCTGGCTGCAGTAAAACGGTTAAGATCGGCTGCAGAAGGCTAGGGTGGGTAAGAGTTTTTAAATCCAGGCGGGAAGAGAGTGGGAGGAGCTAGAATGCGCGGCAGTGAGTGCTCAGTTCTTCCCGCTATTGTGTGCTGGGCTACACGGGCGGGACGTGGTCCTGCAGCCCATAGTGGCTACACGTTATGCCTTGTGCTATGTGAGTGTTTCCAGGCTAGTCTAATAGGAGTAAGTGTGCCTGTGTGTGTGGGAGAAGGCCTAGAATGGCGGTGTGTCTGCTTGGTGGGTGGAAAGGTGAAGTTCTCTGGGTCCGTCCTGGTGTGGTGGTGGTGGTGGTGATGGTGATGGTATGTGTGCATGACTCCCCCGGCGTCTGTGTCCCCGGGGAATATCTATGGTGGCCATGACCGGGACGTTATTTTGTGTCGTGTTTGATGCTGAAAGTTTTGTGTTATTTGGTTCAAGGAACGAGTGGTGGGGCTTGAGGTATTTCCGGGGGGTTGATGAATGTAGTGATATTTCCTTATATTGCCCTTAGTTCCTAGTTAGTCTGAGGGTATAAGTGTTTTGTGTGGAAAGGTGTAGTTTTGTTGGTGTTAAGGGCACGGGATAGGTTCCATTGGGTAGGTGAAGTATTTGCGAGGGAAATAACGTGACGAGGCGCCTCTGCCACCTCATCACTCAAGGCCAACGGTTCGTCTCGGCGGAACCCTCACCATTATTTTTTTTTTCCTTTTTCCCCCTCACCATTGATCTGTTGCCCGTTAGGATGGGTGCCATGCTTAGGTGGTGGAAGATGAACACGTTTTATCCTACCGTCTAGGAATGTTGTTACGGTGTGGTCTTTATCATGAGATAGTTGAACAAACAAGTAGACGCAGGATAATGTAACCGTCACGGGTATAATGTTTTGTGATTCCTGCGTATTTCGGTTTTGTTTTGAATTGCGTCACTTTGTATAGCGTTCATCTTATTCAGTGGTACAGTGCCATGTTACTGATTTTGAAATTTAAATTTACCTGTTATCAGTGGTCATCACGTGGGAGCTTGGTAAGGTGTTTTAGTGGTGATCACGATGGCCGAGTGTGCTAAGGATCTGTGCTGGTTTCATGGCAGACATACACAATTGTTTCGGCTGGGTTAATTGTGATTTTGGTGCACTTTCAGGAATTAGCTTCTATTTTGTGATTTCAATGGCCATCTCTTGGCAGTCCCAACAACTTACCATAATGGTATTCTCATAGTAAACTAAGACTAATCAAGGTAACTGAGCATGATCAACATTAAACAATTAGAACATATTGTGTGGAATGTACATGGCAGTACATGCTTATTGTGTGTACCTATACTTTTTTGTTTTAGTGGCCATGAGTTTTCTCTGATTCTCAGAAGTAGAATGTGACACTTTTCTCTAAATATGGCTGGATTAATATCTGAACTCTATTTGTTGGTATGGGATATGGGCAATGGAGGTTATGAACTTGTCATCTGGCATAATTGGACCCAAGAGTATCTTTGATTCTCTTGCCAGTGGGTTTGAGATGTGCTGCACTTCACCTTGCAATGTGAAATCCCCAACTTGGGTACTGGGTAGCTTGCTTCCATGTGGCACCCACTGGTAATGGGGGATTAACTCTCCTGCCGAACATCTACCCTGCCTGGATGATAGATTGGAAATATGACCTCATTCCCTCCTCCCTAAATCAAAGCCTGTAGACTAATGGGTATGCAAAGGCTTGAATTCTTTAACAGTTCACTGATCTACTTGGCCTTCTGGTTCTTTATCCTGGCTGGGGAAGGGGTATTCGAGGCATTTACTTTTTTCTCGGTGCAACCCACTAACCCAAGGATGAGTAGTGTTTCTGCCATTGTTGGGGATAATGTCCCTTTTTGGTGAAGCTGAGGCCCCTGTTTTCAGAGCCCAATGGAGCCATGGCCTTAAGTTTAGGGTACATAGTGTGGGTATAGCACCAACCACATTGGCTTATGAGATTTGCTTGTGCCTTTCCAGCCATTGTCATTGTATGGACACTAAACTTACTAATTGAATTATTCAGTTTACTGCTGGTGTGAAATAAATTGACTTCCAGTAGACAGTGTCCAGTGAAGGAATCCTTGTGGATAGGTTTCATACTGCACAGCCACCTGCAGCAACCTTGGCTATGTCATTAAAGAAATGGGCTGACCACCTAGGGGGATTTTCCATCACTGCTAAGTACCTGACCAAATTCTGAGATATATGCATTGGGGCTGGTGGCTTTAATGTTGTACTTCACAGATTGTGTGGGTAACTGCTGGGAAAAGTATGACTTTTATAATATAGTATGATTATTGTTATTGTTTTTTCTCTTCCCATATAGATTGGAGAGAGAACAAGTGAGAGAGACTTGGGACCGTTAGAGGAGTTTCCTCACCTGCCATTCCATTACTCGCAGCAGCTGGTGAAAGGATCACCATGCCTCCCCGCAAGACAGCAACAGCTAAGAGTGGCTCTAAAGGAGCCGCTGCAACCAAGAGTGGCTCCAAGGGTGCTCCCAAGAAGAGGGTGGCAGCCAATGGCTTCAAGTTGCCTGACCCCATTGCTCCTGGTGTAGTGGTGAAGGATGTTGCCAAACAAAACTGGAAGATTGGCAAGAGCATCGGTAAGTAGAGAAGTGGTGTTTGTTGGAAAGTTATTCTTAAACTTGGAAATTTATTGTGCACAGGTACTTCTCACCATACAATTCACTGTTACACAATATTTCACTTAAAGAATGTTTTGTTACCATCGCTTGTCTTATAAAAAGATCAATTATGTTTTATTTTTATGATGCCATAGTGTGCACTCACTCCACAGGTAAGTGTAACTGCATTTCTTTATGTATGTTGAAATGTATCCATGAATACACAGTTAATTTTAATTATTTTTGTTATTCTTATTACTTTTATTATGATTGTATGTGTTATGTATTAGATTTCATAGTTGTATGTGGGGTGACATGGTGTCAGTCACAAGGCAGCTTCCATACCAAGAGTGAATCTCTGAATAGTCAAGATTCTCATACTTAATCTTAAGTTTCTGGAACAATTTCAGGCCCCTTTTCATGCACCCACCCTTTATCATGGTTCTTTTTCTGTAACTGGGACAGCTAACCATTTTTTGTTAGATATAAAGGTTCCTTGTGAGGTGCAGCAGATGACTAAGCAGTGTTGTTTCAGGTGTGGGTGGTTTTGGTGAGATCTACCTAGCATCCAGTAACACTGATGGTCCTGTGGACAGTGGTGCAGAATATGTCATCAAGGTTGAACCACACAGCAATGGCCCACTCTTTGCTGAGATGCACTGCTACATGAGGCTGGCCAGGCCTGAACACATTGAAGGCTGGAAGAGAGAGAAGCGGCTAAAACGTCTCGGCATGCCCAAGTTTTTTGGTTCTGGCTCCTTTGAGTACAATAACCACAAGTACAGGTTCATGGTGATGGAGCGCTTTGGCAATGACCTCCAGAAGATCCTTGAGCACCATAGCAAGAGATTGTCATTCAAAACTGTCTACCAAGTGGGAATCCAAATTGTAAGTAATCCTCAATTTTTTTGTTATTGGTAAATCATGAATTTTGAATGTCAAGAGCTCCCCCCCTCCTCTCTTTCTCTGTGGTAATTTGAATATGTTTCTCTTGCTTCCTGCAGCTGGATGTGTTGGAGTACATCCATAGCAAAGAATATGTGCATGCAGACATCAAGGCATCCAATCTTCTTGTTGGTCATAAGCCTGGCACAGAGAACCAAGTCTTCCTGGTGGACTTTGGGTTGGCCCGCTACTATGCCAATGAAGGTCGCCACAAGGAGTACAAGTATGATCAGCGGAAAGCCCATGATGGCACCATAGAGTTCACCTCTAGGGATGCCCACATTGGTGGTGAGTTTTGTTCTTGATCATTTTGTTGCTGGGATCAGATACTTTTGGCTACATGAAACTTTGATTGTGTGTGTGTGTGTGTGCATGCTATGTTGCTGTGATTTTCATCTGTGAAGGAACACTGCAATACTTATTTACATTTTTATTTTCATTTTATTTTTTATTAATTATTTTTTTGTAGCTCATTCTCGGCGAGGTGATCTTGAAATCCTTGGCTACAACATGACTCAGTGGCTCTGTTCTCGCCTGCCCTGGGAGGACAACCTTCAGGACTGTAACAATGTGTTTGCCCAGAAGAGGAAGTGCATGGAGAACATCAGTACTTTCATCTCACAGTGCTTCCCTGACACTGTTCCTCAAGGTCAGTTGAATGATATTTTCCATCTATTTGTAGTGTCTGTCTGTAATGTCTTTCTTCCTCGGGGAATGTCCCACACAGGATCATCACGCCTCTACAGACATTTCTCTCACACTATTTCTTTTCAATTTTCTTCTCATTTATTTATTTCTGGATGTTTTCACCAGACTACCTGCTGGTGCTTACATTGTAATTGCATTTGTTATTCAATTTATCTGTCTGTTAGAATGTGCAAATTAACCAGCACAGCCAGCTGATTTTCAGTATGTGTATCTGTGTCAACTATCCTATATGGGTATTTTTTTAAGATTATTATATGCACAGCTCAGAATGAGTTTCTTGAGATAATTGTGAATAATTGAATATCTCTCAGGTCTGCAAGAATACCTAGAATATGTGGTCAGTCTGGCCTTTGATGAGAAGCCTGACTACGAGCATTGCCGCAACATTCTGAGGGAGGGATTAAGGGCAAGGGGATACAGGGATGATGGGAAGCTGGTATTCACCTCAGCCACTCCTGTCCCTCCTTCCCGCAAACCCAAATCTCGCCAGGGCCGCAAGGTAAGCAAGCGAAAGAGTGAAGAGTTGGAGGAAGAAGATTCAGAAGATCTTGAGGGGACACCTCCTATTAAAAAAACTAGAGGGGCAAGAAAGACTAGTAAAACAGTAAGTGTCCAAAGCACAAGTAGTGAAGGGATTGTTGGTCAAGAAGGAGAGAAGGAAAACAGTAAGAGCAGTAGTAATAGGAAGGTCAATGCTAAGAAAACACTTAGAGGGAAGAAAGTTGAGGTTCCTCAGGTTTATGCAGCTGTGGAAAACCCAACCCCACAAATGCTTGCCTTGATGCAGAAAAAGATGCCTTAATTGATACTCTTATTCCATTTTGTTTTGTATTTTCAGTTGCCATTGAAGTGTATTGTGTTTACATGTGTATCAGTGTGTATCAAGAACGTGAAATTAAGTTAGTTTCTTCACTATTTTTGTACCAAGGCTAATTATTTAAGTGTACTTGTCAGACCAATAAAGATGGAAGCATAGAACTACTTTTTTTCTTGCCTCTACCTGACACCATATTTATGTAAAGGTTTTCATGGGTAAACAAAGACACTTACTTTTCTATTTGTTCTTTCTTCTGTGGATATAATGTTCATATAGATGGTATCATCATTCTCAAGAATTGTCATTTTGTTTTTGCTAATCCCATGAAAATTTTTACTTTTTAGAAAACATTCAAGAGGCGTTCAGAGGAGGAGGAAAACCTAGGTGACGTCACTCCCAAGAAGGTGATGAGAGCTTCTAACATCTCCCCATGCAGACCAAGAAACAGGTGTGTAGTAAAGGTAGCAATGTGTGTTCATTGTCCTGGTTGTGTATGAAAGGATAATTATAAGAAGTTTTGGTGTTAATTGTGGTAAGCTTTCTTTTCTCACTTGTTTAAGGTTTCTAATTTTCATACATTGGTACTTTTCTTATATAGAAGGCAGTCACTGCCATTGTTTGAGCAGTAATGTTCTCGGCGGTTGTAGTCTTCATTAGGTGGTTGAAGACAATGCATGATAATTGTAGCTTTTGTGAGTGTAAAGTGTGGATTCTGATAATTTATGGGTGTATTTTAAAGTGCATCACATTACTGATTGGTTTTCAAATGTATATTCCATGTTATACAGTAAGTCCTCTTCATGCGGTACATATGCGTTCCTGAAAACCTTACCATATACCGAACTCATAAATAATAATAGGGAATTTGTTCCAGGTCATTGAAAGTCACCCCAACAGACATAAAAGTACATGAAAATAGTCATATAAAAAACAAAGTGCTGCATTTTGGGGCCATTATGGATGTGTCACTATGCGTCGTGATGATAATATTCTCAAGAAACGCGCTCTAAGGATTTCACTCGTGTTCAATGGGGAAACACGGGAAGAGACTGATTATTGTGGTGGCAGTACGGTGCAAATATAATTGTTCTTCCTTTTCATCCTATGTTTCCACATGTTATCATGCTATTTCTTACTCACTACTCTGCTGCTTTGACTCCCAAACAGTTTGTGTAAGGGTTTGTAATAAGAAATATTGTTGCTCTGATGTCTATGAAGTGTTTTGAAATAGAAATTCAGTCAACAAACCAGATTAGTGAGCAAGAAATAGTACAATAGTGTGTGAAAGATGTTTTCACAATTACTCGCAATTCTTGTTTTTACAAGGGAATTATATGGAAGCATATGATGGAGAAGGAAGAACACTTACATTCATAGTTGCAGTGTTTGAACAATTTCATCACTCATGTGTGCAGAATATCTCCTATAAAAGTCTCACTTGGAGACATTTTCCGCGACACCGTATCTGTGAATTTTCTTACTGTAAATAAAATCGAGGGTAGTAATTATCAAACACTGTAACTGTGAATTTACCGGATAACGAAGTACCGTATAAGGAGGACTTAGTGTATCAGGTTTGGTCCTGTAAAATTAAGTTTTCTTTGTTTGGATCCTTTTGACATTATGTTGTCTGGCTTGTTGCTTGGAATCTCCTGCTTTTTTACTAAGGATAATTAGAGAAATTATGTTTATTTATCTTAAATTTATTTGAAATTTCCTTGAGTTGTGATTTGTAGCTAATACTTACTACACTGGCTGTCATTTACCCTGTAGAGTGAACACCAGGACTTGTCCAAGGACATCCATGTTGGGAATCAGTCTGAGCAAACCATGCCAGATGGACTTTTCCTCTGCTGACACTCCAGACGTCATGATTGAGAAGGAAAACCAGAGGATGCGTGCTCGGAAACAAAGCCAGAGACCAAAACGACTGGCCATTGTGAAAGACACTTCCTTGGACAACCCAACACCCCAGATGGTTGAGATCATGAACAAGATTAGGGAAAAGTCTGCCTCTCCACCCGTCTGTCAAAAACGTCACCGGCACAATAGGTGGGTGTAATATTTTGTCTTTATTTGAATTTTATTAATATTTTGTCTTTATTTGAAGCATACAGTATTGTTGCGGAGCTTTGTCTCATTTGTTTTTCTTCTTCAGCTTCTTCTTCAGCCTTAGTATAACTTTACTAGTGTCTTCCAATAATGACTTTTGGAACTCTTTAACCCTTGTCCTTAAGTGCTCCAGAATCCCAATAACTACAGTTCCAATCCTGTCAGTTTCTCAAAAATCCATATTATTAAACATTTTGACAGTGATATGCATAATCTTCCTCACTTAAGCACATTTGTTACAGCTGCTCTGTACTCTCACCATTGATTGCCCTATGGTAACTGAATTCTCACTTTATACAGTAATTGTCATGGGAGCAGGAGTCCTGTAGGTGAAGAAATTCCCACGCAGTTCACTCCAGCCATGGAGGAGGTGATGCGGCGGCGTGCAGAGAGGCTCAGCAGCTCAGACAGTGAAACAGACGGCTACATCAGCTCCTGTAGTGCTGGCTCCCCACAGATGTTTGAAATGTCAGAGTCGGAAGATTCCAACGATGCCACCGTGTATTACTCCCCCACTGCTGCCTCTCCACCCTGTGCACTGCCGCAGGCCTCCATTATGGCAAAAAATAACAAAGGTAGGTAAAGTTTCGTAATTTTATAGAGGTAAGAAAAACAGCAGCTGCTCAAAGTGAGTAGCGTGATGCAGAGCATTTGTACGAGTGTGGTAATATTTTGAGGTTCACTAATGTAGGTAGGACGTGCAAGACCCATGGGCAATATTCACAACACTCACCATTGAATACCAGGCAGCATCCCTGAGTCAGTACATTCAGCACTGTGCTGATAATGCAATGTTGGCCACGGGGCTGGTGTTGTGCTATCGGTGCTCTGCTGCTTTTGCTGTTCTGATGTTTGCTACAACATATACACATACACGCGTGTGCATTTCTATTTTTTCATTTGAAAAAGACGTTAAGTCATTGTTTAATGAAGGTTTGATTTGCTGTTAGCAATTTAAGCAATTTTCATCTATTTCAATCTTATAAGTTTTCAGTAAATTTGTGCAGTTTTTTGTTTAATGTTTGTGTATTTAATAGAGAACAAAGGAAATCTGGAAACTTTCCTTGAATTGGTGCTTGGTATTTAGCCTTCCTTGGTATTTTTGAACTTGTAGCTTGAGACTTCAGAAAGGTATTCCTAATGCTTCCTATGCTAAGCATGATGCTTTTCAGACATTCATTCTATGGCTATCTAGCTACTTCAATTATTGCAATTTAGATTAGTGTACCAAAGTGTTTGTTTCACAAAAGTATGGAAATGCAGTAATAGTTCAATATAATCTTTGTTTATTTCTATTGTTATTGATGCTTCCAGTGGTTTACTACTTACCTGAGTGTTTAACCAAGTGTGCTAAGTTTGATAGTAATTTGTTGCATGCTTGTCTTCAGAATGCAGTTTGATGTTCTTCACTTGCTTTCTCGCTAGTAGTGTGTGCTATGTAATCTACAGTCTACTTCCTATGCATTGCGTAAAAAGATGGGATTACCATGAGAATATTTCTTCCATAACTAGTGCCCAAGTGTGCATGCAAGAAATGGTGGTGATGGTCTTTCTGAAGTGAAATGAAGGCAAGGGAGAATGCAGTGTTTGTAGTGTCCTGCAGTAATAAGGGAAGGCAAAATACGAAGCACAAATGACTTGCCCTCATTAATAAAGGAAAAGGCAGCAGAGTTTGTTTATAGATGGCATCTCTCTGTTAAAAGCAAAGTAAGAAATGCATTTACACAAAGTCCTTTTAACAGACAAGCGCCAGTGGCTGTCAACTGCCTGGAGCTGTGTGGCCGGCATCTTCTCCTCTTATGTTGTTTTGAGGCCAAAGTTGGGCTCTGTCTAAGGTCAAAACCTTTGCAGTTATTGAAAATTAGGTATTGCTCTCAATAATATTGAGAAACATACACAGTAAATGTTAGGTGTTTTGTAATATACACCATGGGTACACAAGTTGCTTAAATGATCTGAACTTTTCACTGAAAGTGAGTTCATCACCAATTGTGATGCTGTCTGAGAGACATAAATCCTCTGCTCAGGTTAAGCTGCTTACTTTGATTACTGTTGTGCTGCTGTTGGTGTGATAATTTACATTTTTATACTTATATGACTTGTGTAGGTTTTAGTTAAGTCTTTCAGGTTTTCTTACCTCATTTATAACTTTTTTGCTAAATATGTTTTTGTTGGCAGGATCATGTACCTCACTTGCAGTTAATGTTCTCTTCACTGATCTCACCACTATTGTACCGTGTATTAAGGCAGCTCCATCCTTTAGTTAGGTTGAAATGGACCATGACCCTCATTGGATTACAAGACAAGAGTTAATTGAATAGTTTTGTAATCTTGATTTTTCCCAAAATATGTAATGATGGTTTTATTTTTAATGATGGTTGATTGGTTTTACTTGTCACTGACCTATCTTATTGTTATGTTCTTAGATGCCCTCATTAATAATTGATCAGTGTTATGGAAGAGTATGTTATATGTAATTGCTCTGCCTTGCACTAAGTGGAATGACAATGGAATTGACAAAACAAGTTTGCTCTTATGTGGCACTTGTGAACATGTTCTGCAGATCGCCTCATTCTTCTTGGTTTATTAAGACCTTGTCATTACTTTTAATAGCTAATTACATTATTTCCAGCTTTACACTTATTTTTGTAGTGTGTTTGATATATATATATATAGTCATACCTCTACATACGAGTTTAATTCTAAACAAATAATGTAAATATCAAGTGATATAAATGTATGTAGGTTAACTCGCACACCGGAGGCGTAAGATGGTGGTGGAGGAGGGGAGTGAAATCAGCTGACTAGAATTAAACTTCCATTATAAACATAATGATATTGATAATGACTTAAAAACAACTTAATACATTAGGCTCATTTCCAGCTCATATCTTGGAAAATTCGTATTCTGAAACACTTGTTTGTAGAGGTATGAATATATATATTCTCTTTTGTGCAGACGAGCTTAAAAGCGAGGGTAACCTCAGCATTGTTCATTTGTTGGTTATTTT
Organism: Callinectes sapidus; assembly: GCA_020233015.1. Taxonomy (NCBI): domain Eukaryota; kingdom Metazoa; phylum Arthropoda; class Malacostraca; order Decapoda; family Portunidae; genus Callinectes; species Callinectes sapidus. The sequence goes on from CM035219.1 coordinate 2,167,698, forward strand.
TCTCAATTTGTCTAACCAAATTTCTTTTTTTGAGTGGTAAAGCTCCGAGGAGCTGTCCAAAAGTGGACTGCACAACTGTGCTTGATAAAGAAACAGATGGGCACAGACTAATACTCCTGGAAGCCTTATACATAGCAGAAAACAAGCCGACCATGAATTGCCAAACCAGAGAGCTCCAAGTGCTCCCTACCATGAAAAGATCCACAAGTCCTCCCAGTGTGTCTCACAGAGAACGCGCTGAGTAAGCTTATGCAGCACCAGTCCACCAACTCAGGCCTACTATATTAAGCCACACTCGACACACACATTTCAGACTTCCTGAAAATAACCTCGTAGTCAGGCCGAAACGTTGTGCAGTCCACTTTTGGACAGCTCCTCGGAGCTTTACCACTCGAAAAAAGAAATTTGGTTAGACAAATTGAGAAATAAATTTTATATATATATATATATATATATATATATATATATATATATATATATATATATATATATATATATAGTGTGTGTGTGTGTGTGTAGATAGATATAGATATATATTTGTATGAGCTCAAAGTTAGTCACGATTAGCACATTTTGTATTATTATTTTACTCTTTAAATCACTCATCAGCTTACAATTTATTGGTTTAAGATGCAGTTAATAACACTTATTTTAATTGGCAAAGGGACCACCAAAGGACCTCACTTGGTGTCCCCACGGGAATTGGCAGATCTACTTGAGTCAGCCCAGTTGGTGAGATCCACGACCACTCAGACCTACCCAGGTGTGAGAGTCACACGCAGTGCATCTAGACAGACTTCCCCAGAACTGTCCCCAGAACTATTTTAAAGGGGGAAAAGTGTGTGCATTTGTGTGTGTCTAAATAGAAAGTGATAAATGGGACAACAGGAATGTGATGGTGCTTGCCAAGGATGGTTTTGTGAATAGTGTGAAGAACTGAAGGCAACATACCAAGGTGAGCAACCTGCATATCCAGGGAGAGATTATGTGAATTTGGGGTCCTGAAACTCCTCTACTGGGCTGTGTGGCAACATGACACTTCTTGGTGCTGCTTCACTTTTTATTTTATTATTATTTATTATTTTTCATTTTTTTAATGGTCGTGTAGTGACAACTTGTGAAGAACAGTTTCGACCAAGATTCCTACTAAATACTAAGATAAGTCAGTGGACCAGCCTGCGTGAAGCATTGACATACATATTGAAGGTGTTTGTTGTTGTACATATTTTCTAATTTTACCTTCACTTTTGGTTGATTCACTTAGAATGTCAATTTGTGGCTGCCATCATCATTCATCTCAAAGTGTCATTTCAGTTTTTAAATTATTTCATATCATTGTCACTCATTGTCTTCATCTGGGGTTCCATATGCTGTTATGAGGAAAGTTTATATTTTATGGAATATTTTTGTTTGAATTAGGTGAGCTTTTTTAGCCTTCGCAGTGAGAGCTGTGATGTCTTTTATTCTTGAACTGTTTAGAGTGACTGCTGCACCGTGATGAAGCAACTCTGACCAAGGCTGTGATGGATCTAGGAAAGCAGAACTATTTTGTAAACTGAGTCTGCTGGCATTATGTTTCCTGCTTCTTTGAGGCATTATTTGAGAAGAGGTGAACTTGCTGAATAGCCAATAATTCTATAGCATTGTTTTCCGGAGAGAACTTGTTGTAGGTTGTGCAGTTGTTCACATTTATTTACATCTTTTAGTTTTTCTTTTCCGAAAGACTTTGCTGTCTTAATTCAAGGAATCAAGCTTAAATATTGATCTTATTTGTGTGAAGTTTAAATACTGACTAGAACTTATTCAGTGGTTGTATATTACTGTGTCAAGTCACTGCTTAGTCAACTGATTTGTGAACCTCCAGATAATTGTTGACTTCAAAGTAATGTTAGTATCATTACATTACTCTTCTCTGACTCCAAGATCTCATAAAGTTCATGTTGTGTTTGCTCAAAGCTGCGGCTCCCAACTCAGTCATTACTGGTTTTATTCTATTGTATAGTGTACATTTCTTTATGAAAAAATAAAGTGTTTTAAGTAAAAATAATCTTTCTTAACCTACTCCAAAGACTTCCTGTTACAACAGGTGAGTCAACATCCTGGATAAGCCCATTACAGGTCAAGCCAGTGTTAGGAACATTGCACTGCAAAGCTAACTTTACCCTGACAGCAGCAGGATCAAGACCTAGTGAAATAGTACCTGTTCACTTCATTTCCATAATATTCCCCATACAAGGCACATACTTCTCCACATACAGGGTTTAACACAAGTTTCAGCAGATACACTGTAGGACGATGAGTGATGTTCCGTAGCTATAGAGCCATTGCCACCATTATTTGGGTGAAATGTTAAGATCACACTCAAAGACCAAACCTAGCACAGTGTACAGGTGAACCTGTACTTCACCTACAACTTCTACAGAAACTTGTGTTACTATACTTTTAATTAATGTTAAAACATTAATTAGCCTTAGAAAAGTCTTGATATTTAGAAGAGAAAGTTTGCAGCCCATCAAAAACATTTGGTTCTGTAAGGCAGTTAATATTGCTCATGTATCTAAGAAAAAAAACATTTACACAAATCTTAAATGTCTACACATTACTTATGATTTAACTCACTTCACCAGCAACCTTTCCCTTTTAAATACCCAAAACTTTGTTTAAGCTGATGATATCATATTGTACTAGTCCAGAAAAGTTTTTTTTACGCCACATACCTTCAACTCGCGTGCATTGAGGGATGTGTGGTTCTTGTAAATGTAAACGTTCGATTACAATACGTCTGGTGTATACTTCTCCCATAAGGAAATCAATCCTAAAATCTGAGGAAATAACAGCTGTTCCTCTTGTGTTAAGTAACTGTTGTGGGCAGACTGCTTTTTTACAGTAGACCTTGAAATAAGATCAATAAGATAGTACCTTCACACTAACAAAGCTGACCAATATGGGTAAGGCACAAATGGAACTATTGATACAAGACTGACTTACAATCACAGCTAAGTATATCCCTTAATATAACTACCTGAAGTTTCTCAGTATATTACGAATAAAATCAATATAATAACATACAAATAATAAAATATGTAATCACATAGGATATCACATTTTGTGTAACAGCTCACGCTCAAACTGCTCAGCAGTGAATGTTCCATCAATTGCCTCACAGTTTGGGTTGAACACAGAGTAAGCACTTGCTTCTCCCTTCTTTTTGGGCTCATTTCTCAAGTTATACCTGAAAGAAAAAACAATCTTGTTCAAATATGTATATGGTATGTTTTGTAGTGGCAGAAATACAGTCCTTTGATTTATGAACCTTCTATTTATGAATGTTCAATGTTCTGAATAAAACAATATTCGATTTATGAATGAAAAATTTAAAGTTATGAACAAAATGCTCCTTCTTGAGCTTATCAGAACACTTAATTGAACTTATACCACATTGACTGTCATGGTGATTCTAATCTTTTAAGCTCATTAGTGATTACAAGAGCAGAAAATGCTAGGCAAGTTTGGCACAAGTTCAATTAAGTGTTATGACAAGCCCCAGTAACCTAAAAAGAGTTATTATCTTAGAGACAAAGCTTGCCATATTGGCAATTAAACAATGAGCAACAGAGGACACCGCCACAAAACAGCTGAGTCTCACCCATGGCTGACACTTCCCATAACTGTAAATTACACCCAGAAAATTGTTGATAATGACCCTAATTGTGAAAGAAACTTAAAATTCAAACATGCCATTCAGAATGGAATCCCTGCCTACAAACAGTTGTATTAAGAAAAAGTGTCACAAGCTTAAAACCTCCCTCTTCAAAGAATTACAGGAAGATGGAAATAGAGAAGCAGGCAATAAGTAACAGTTTACCAGGGGAAGGGATGAATGATTGACACTACTGGTTATCTGTTGCATTAAAGACAGGCAGAATAGGGGTGAGATTGCAGTGAGGCAGTGTGGGAGAAGGGAAAGTATGCAGTTAGCTAGATCAGAAAAGCAGTTGGAATGAAAATAGTGAAGAAGATAGCAAGATTTAAGAGTGCAGCAATGAGAAAGAGCCAATTAGAGGAAAGAAGTTGGAGATGAAAAGATTTTCATTCCACCCTTTCTAAAGATCTGTATAAGTGGAAGCCTCCATACATGCAAATCATACTCCAAACATAGACAGATAAGGCCCCTTTACAGAGTTCATAGTTGAGTGAGTGAGAATAACTGGCAGAGATGACTCAGAATCCCAAACTTCCAAGAAGCTGTATTTAACTAAAGAGATGTAAACTTTCCAGTTTACATAACAAATAAAGGACAGACTGAGGATGTTCAGTGTAGAGGTGAGGAACAGTTGAGTCTCACTGATGACACATACTGCAAGCTACCAGTAATAAATCTCAAGACATGCCTTACCATATAAATAAGAAGGCACTGACAATGAAGAAGACCGCTCCAAATTCTAATAAGATGAAGACCTTCTGAAGCAAGAGCCACATGAGGATCTTGAGAAACAGCATGGCCCAATCTAATCTAGTATAGTATGTGGGAAATGCTTCCTCATCCTCCCCTGTTGTGGTGGTGGTGGTGGTGGCCTCTTCTGCAGTGGCCTTCCTCCTCCTTACATTTCCAATCTAAAGAGAGTGATGACAGTAAGAATAAACTGTACATGGAAAGGAAACGAATGAACAGAAGAGGTAATATTCTGTAGTGGAAGGAAAAACTTACTCAATAAAATGAGGATATACGTACACATAATGAGAATAATCTAAGGGTCATGACATAAACTGGCTGAGAACCTGAATAATACAAAACTTTGAAAAAAACCCTATTAAATTCCCACCTTGTCTTGATTCTATCTAATTCATTTGCCACAGTCTCCTTAACATACACCTGTGCATTATATATATATATATATATATATATATATATATATTGTATTGTACAGGGTTCGAGCAGGGCTCATAGTCTCCTGTCTCCATATCTCCATATATCCAACATTTCCTTAAATTTATGTATATTGGTTGCTGTAACAACCTCTTCTCTCAATCCATTCCAGGTGTCCACAATTCTATGTGGAAAACTGTACTTTTTTGTGTCCTTTAGACACTGACTTTTTTTTTTTTTTTTTTTTTCCTTGAGTGTCCTCTCATCTGTCTAGTTTTTTCTTCCATCACCAGGTTTTGTTTGTCCAGCTTTTCAATACCATTTACTATCTTATACAGAGTTATTAGATCACCTCTCTCTCTTCTGTCCTGTAGAGTTGGCAGTCCCATTTCTTTTAATCTGTCCTCATATGTCAGCTCGCTTAGTTCTGTTACCATTTTTGTGGCTACTCTTTGGATCCTTTCTAGTTTCCTTATATCCTTTTTTTGCATGTGGTGCCACACCACTGCTGCATATTCTAATCTTGGACGTATCATACTGGTTAGAATTTTTTTCATCATATCCTAATCCATGTAGTGGAAAGCCACCCTAATATTGGCTAACATTCTATATGTTAGCCAATATTAGGGTGGCTTTGTGTGTGTGTGTGTGTGTTAACTCTTGCATTAGAATGTTGGACAGAATAGGGGTGATCATTAGTGTTATATAACAGCAATGACTTTGTATAAGCACTATACCACTAGAAAGTGTTGCTGTCCAGTGGTGTCAGTACACCATGGGTAGGTGATCACATGGTAAGGGATCACCTTGCCAATCTACCCAAGCCTGTGTGCTTCACAATCTAGAGGCTACAGTTGTCTATAAAGTGAGTGATCTTAAGAAGAAACAAACAAACATACTTATGGTAAATACATGAAATACAAAGTAAGCATAAGTGACAAAAATATTGAAAAAAAGTTGGTGCTGGGCATAAACTGATAGGTAAGACAAGTGATTTAAGGGCAGGGGTGTCAGGACAAACTACATGGCAAGGGATTGTCACAGATCAATAAAACCAACATTGCTTGCCACTAGTGTCAACCCGGCTATCTCAGCTATTTCTGGCAAATTTTATTTACCAGTTGTTTATTTTCTTGTAGCTAACAGCACTAGCAAGTTGAGCAACTATAGTCATTTAATTTTCAGAAGAATGTTTTGCTGCAGAAAACATCATAGTGGTGGTAGGGTGTGAGGCTCTATGACAGCACCACTCACCATTGTCCACCAACTTCTCCAAAGAAAACGATAAATTTAGCAAAATTTCTGGTGATGTTAAAATCAATCTGCGACCAATATAATAGGTTTAAAAATGCTCAGAACGAGAAGTTGTACCTGATTAGACAAGTAAGAATTGCAACATTAGGATGGGGGTACAACCTAATACCCCTTGCTCACCCGGTTTTGGCATTTCCCTTCATATGACAAACAGGCAAGAAGATCACAAACAAGGCCACTGATAAGGAGAGAGGGGCTTGAGGGCTACAGGTTACAAGACACTGTTCTTATTTTGAACAATCACTCGACATTTTTTATGACTGACACTTTAATAGGACTTTTCCCTTTCTTTCCTTGTCCTAAGCCAGTTCCCTCCGTACAAAGAATGAATCAAGCACTTACATTAGTGGCAGGACGGGAAGTGTCACCCTGCGTCTCTCCTTCGGCAGGACTCCACGGTGCTGTGTAGGTGCTTGGACCAACATCCTCAGCAGCAGCAGCAGCAGCAGGACGCCAGAAAGAAAACACAGCGGCAAAGTAGTCCCAGATCTTTTGCTTCAGCGCTGCATACTCCTTCTCCCTCTTTTTCCTCTTGCGGTACTGCGCTAACTGTTCCTCCATGGTTGTCTTCCTGCTGCCTTCCGCCATGGTGTGCAGCAGGTGACGTGACAGTGAAGGCTGGTGACACGTACACCTGTCCGCCTGTCTCTCCCTCCTTCACTTGTCTTGCCTCGCGGGACTTGCCTGCTGTTTCCTATTATCAACGGCTCCTCTTTTTTTTTTTTTTCTTTTTCATTACTAGTTCTTTATTCTTATTAAATTGCAAAAATGAAGGAGATGTGACATGTTTATTTCTATCCTATTTGGTACAATAACTTTTTTTAAATTTCTTTATGAGAGGAAAGCTGGCCAGAGGGAAGAGTAAAAAAGGAAAGAAAAAGGGAGGCTTGCATTTTCTCCAAAATCTCTGAAAGACGATGACCGAGACTCAGTAAGGAAAGGCAGATCATTAGCATAGGAACCTTGTCTGAAGCCATACTAGAGATCAGATAGAATATTGTGAAGTGGCAGATGTTTAAGAACCTTCCTACTGAGGATAGATTAAAAACCTTACATTAACAGAGATTAAGGCTACAGGGCAGCAATTTGAGGAATTAGAACCCACTAATCCAGGTGCTGTGAATTTATCATTAAAGGCAGCTGTTACCTCACCTGAACGTTTCTTTTGAGTCTCGTAACATGAGGGGGCAGCCACAGCCTGCCCTCTCAAGACTACATACATCATACATTCTTCATACAAAATTCAAAATGTAAAATAAAAGATGGCTCCAAGTTTAAGGTTCAAGGTAGATTAAAAAGATTTCTACATTGTTAACTGGAGAAACACTCTTGAAAACTGCCAATAATCTCTGTTGCCTCTGAAAATAGCCATGGTGAGAGCACTGTTTCTGAAAAGTTGCCTTACACAGAAATCTTAAAATTTTGGGCGTTGTATTATTAGTATGAACCAGCTCCAGCTGATTTTACAACAATATATTTGCATGTCATCTCCATCACTATTTATTAACATCAATATGGTCTTACCATAGTTCAACTTCATTTTATATTCCCCAATGGTGCTTCATCATCTTGATCCTATTAGCATATTTCCATGTATAATACAACACCTTTGACAAAGCAAAACTTGAAACTAATAGAGTGAGGCTTAAAGACCACATACAACTCAAATAATACAACTTTTCTAAGATAACACAATATTCACCTGAGTATGTAAAATGGTCAATAAGGAGATACCAAGATTGATTTTAATACTGTATTGGGGATGAACAAAATACAGATATATTAATTCACCCCTAGTATTCTTCCCAGTATTGTAGCTTGGTGCAGAATTCACAAGTTCAGATAATATTTGTGGCTGGCAAGAATAAGACAACTCTGTGGCCACACCATAAGTGCTTGGTGAGTTTCACTAACAACAAAAGAACCATAAGAAAACAAGAGTCAATTCTACATGAAATTATGTACTTATTGTCCATTAATATCATTCCATCAAATAAACATGTCCTTCCAAGAAACCTTTATTATAAATGAGCTTGAAAAAGTGTTTTTTTGTTTTTTTTATCTCTTGTAATGGTGAACACATAATATTACAACAAACATTTACCATATGGTGCACACAAAGCTTACGAGTTCTGCACAGTGAGGAAGGAATTCTCTTTCCAGAGTAAAAGAAATTAATTAAAATTCCTGGTAATTTTCATGACCTCAAAGGCAAAGACACACTGAGCCTGTTATGTTATCATATCATCAAATGTCTCAAGTAAACAAGAGTACATTCAGACAGGTTATAATATCTTTACAAATGCCTTAAGTAAACATGAGTATATTCAAAACCTAACCAAGAATTCTCACTTCAACAATTCCATTCCATCTCATTTTCTTTTACTTAGACATTTCAATTTGAATTTCTGAACATTGTATAACAACACAACCACATGACTTGCATATCACAACTCCAGCAATGTCTGGTGAAGGGAGGTGACAACCATTTTAAGAGCCTCTTTTTGTATTCATGGACAAACAAAAGAATGCTTTTTTCCCTTCCACATTATGAAGAAAAGAAAAATAGAAATGCAGTAAATGGAAGGTTAACTTGTCATGGTGTTATGGTCCTGATGCAGGCAAGGCACGGACACAACCATTATCCACTGCCTGTTGTGGCTATTTCAACACACAAGAATCACAATGAGAACAATGACAAACAAACATCATACTTATAATTGATTATCATACTTCACATTTATCATTATTGCACAAACTTTAAACAGGTATCCAACAAGACAGTTGACATTTGATTAAGAATAATGTACTTTCCAACAAGAAGCTCCAAAAGAAAAATGCCTTAACTTTGGTATCAAAGCACTGGCATCTTTACATACACATCCATCACTACCTAGCCCAATGAGGTATCACAAGATCTTTGCACTCACTACTTGGCTGTGGCAAAACCAACACGGTTATTTCCCATGTCAAACTCTGTATAGAAGCGTCCAATGAAGACATCTCCAAGGATCCAGAGAGGGCCCATGGGAGGGGGAATGTCCAGCCCAATAAATCCTGACAGGCAGCTCACCTGGCCAAACTGGCTCACCTGAAAGGAAGGTAAAAACAAAGGTTATGGGAAAGAAAATACACCAAGAATTCACAACAAGCAATGTCTTTCCAAGTCTTCCTTCCATTTATGTAAAAATTCCATCACCACACTAAGCATCTTGTATAAGTTGCTTTCTGTGCTCACCCTCAAGATGTAGTCTTTCCCCTCAAGTGTGAAGGGCTTCCCACCAAGGACAAAGGAAATGTTGGGCAGGTGTGGGATCAAGGAACAGTCCACTGACCACTCTCCTCCTACAATGGGCTTGGCACCAATCTGAAACAACAAAAATCATCCTATTAGCATTGAACAATGGAATGATTTGGTTCCTTAAAAACATCATACAAAAAGCCCAAGCAGCATCACACAACAAACCTTCTTGTTGATGAGCCGAGCCTCTTCAGTGGGTGCAGCAATGAGAGAGGTGCCTGTGTCAGCAATGGCCTCACATCCCCCCTGGCAGAAGGGCACTGGGGTGCCATTCATCTGCATCCTGAAGGAACAAACGAGTTATTAACATCTCATTTTCCATCACATAAGGGATATCTGAAAAAATGGAAGTCTTTCCACAAAACTGAATGGATATATAATAAATAAATACATAAATAAACTAGAATTGCGTTAACCTGACTCACCCATCCATCTTGAACTGCCAGTAGCCTTTCCGGTCAACAGGCACGTAGGTGAAGTCTCCGGTATAGTACGTAGGGTCAGAGCCTCCCAGGATCAGCTCTCCACCCTCAGCAGCTGATGGGTCTCTGAGGGACAAACATACAAGTTCTGTATCAGTCACTGTCATATTATTCCTTTGTCACTGCTTCTCAACCATCCATGTGTTCTCTCTCTCTGTGTCTACTCCAGACATGTGTTTCTCCCTCCTTACTAAAACGGGGCTCCTTTATGTTCTTCCCTTCTTCATTGGGGACATGCCCTCCCTCTATGGAAAACACCTGTGTTTGTGCTTAATGAGAAATTATACTTAATAATTTTCTTGTTCATTTAAAAAAAATTGAACTTCCCATTTTCACGTGCTCTTATTATCAATATGAAGACTTTACTTTCCTTTTTTTATATTTCTAAATATCAGTTTTATAAAACAATGCAATGATTCACTGGTGCCTAACTTACAAGAAGACCAGTACAGGACCTAAACAAGAAAAGCTGATTTAATGCTCATTCTTGTGGCCTCGCTTCACAAAGCTCTCTTCTTCCTCTCACCCTTTTCTATCTACGTCTCTAATGCAAGAGTTAATCAATACTCTCAATCATTCATACCTTCCTCTGTTTGAGACCTGCAGAGGAACTGGTAATTTTTTCTTGCTTTATGCTGCCCTTGGCCAGCTTTCCCCTCTTGAATTTAAATAATTATTTTTCACCAATTTTAATTGATTTAAATCAAAACAACCCTGCTACTTACTGAGAAGAAACAATATATGGCTTGCAAAACACCGAACTGCCTTTCACTTAGGAAAAAAAGACAAAAATGCACTGCTAAACAAGTTCAAACCATTCAAATCACTAAGATTCAGAAAAATCTAGTTTACTCAATATCTCACAAGGTTTGATGAACATGACACAGGATAAACAAAAACACTGCCAAATACCAACTGCAAATCTAGTCACCTGTTGAGGTAGAAACTGAAGATAGGAGCTGGCACCAGGCCTTGTCGCACCATGTTGTCAAATACTGGAGTGACGCCATCCACGGCAATTGTGTTGTAGCCCATGCCAAGGATGCCATCAAACTTGGCAGCAACAAAAGCCAGCCCAGGCTCACTCAGTGCTTCAGCAAAAGTCTGGTCCTTCACGGCAACAGATGAAACCTGCAGACCAAACAATATGATAATTTTCAGAGGATATACAGAATTAAAGGAGCACAAAAAACACTGCAATACTTATGTGTTTATACTAACTTGCATCTGTCAATGATCAAAACAATTAAGAGAATAGACATAAGAGGGCAAAGGCAATGTAACACACTCACGGCCACAGTGTCGGTGGAGAGGTAGCCAGAGAGGGAGCCGGACCCATAGTGGATGGCAAACTCGGTTCCATTCTTCTTGAAGGTTGAGGACTTCCTTGAGTCATACTTATTGTGAAGGACTAGGAAGAAAAGAAAGAAAAAGGAATAATAATCCTATATCAATAAGTGATTTTAAATTGTGGCACCCTCTGTTGAAATGAGGTAAGCTACACCTGGCTCAAAAATGAATTGTTGTATGTATAGAATAGTGCAACTTAATCTTTCTTACAAGATATTCTGAAAACCGAAAGGACAAACTCATAAAACTGGACTCTACCATAGCTAATTTCTTTTCCCCTGATAGACTGCAAGCTAAGATCTTCTGTGGTGGCAAGAGGCACCACAGAAAGTGCTGATCCCTAAAAAGTTAAGTACAAGATGTGAAGTTTCTTTTCTTTCTTCTTCTTTTTATTTTTATTTTGGATGAATGTATGCATAGTTATCTTTAGAGGACAGGCCCCTTGTGTTGTGAGACACAAAGGCAAATGTTCAGTGAACAAAGGAGGTGGTCAGGTTTCCACCATTTGATATCCTGTGATCCTGACTGAGATGAAGACCTGGAGGAGGGAGAGGCAGGGAAGCCATACAAGTGGTCCCAGCCACACGAGCCAACCCAATGCTGTCCAATACATTATGCATAAATACATCCCATAAATTTTTATGTAAGACAAGAATGAACTACCATAAGACTATGATAAGTAAAACATGAAATTACAGTTAAGCCATTCTTATAAAATTCAAAGTTACCAACACACTCTTCATCCTAACATCTCACTGGCATACTCACGACAGGCAATGTTGGTGTAGTGGCACTGCTTGGAAGGCACCCACAGGTTGGAGGAGCCAGTGTCAAAGACTACTCGGAAGGACTGTGGGGGAGTGCCAATGGAGATGGGACCATAGTACTGAGCCTGCAACAAGACCAATACTTCAACATGCCACTCACACAGATTCCCATACAAAACTGTACTTCCCAGAGAGAGAGAGAGAGAGAGAGAGAGAGAGAGAGAGAGAGAGAGAGAGAGAGAGAGAGAGAGAATATTGGGAGGTGTGAGGCTAGGATCTTTAGGCAAAAGTACCCAAGAGAGAGAGGACATGGGGAAGAGTGTGGGTGATCTATAGGCAGGTTTTGAGGTATACATAAAGATAGCCATGCCAGTTAAGAGGACTGATCATTTACTCTTGCAGGAAGTCCGGGGCCACCAATGAAAACCACATCTACCCATACATTTTGAAGCTTGACAAACTCACAAGGTTTATCCCTTCACTCAGAACAGAATAAACATATCCAGTCACTTATCCCAATAGAGTTTCTGCACATTCTTAAAAATAAAAAGAATACAATTGCTTAATCTAATTTTGACCTCTAAGCTTAGTTTATGCATTTGTAACCAGAGAAATGAAATAGAAAGATGCGCACATCCATATAATTGGAGAGAGGCTCAGGCATGGGTCCACTCTGCCCCCATCGCCGCCGCACCAGCTCCAGGGGTGTGTCCACTTCCTGAAGGCTGCGGCGGGAAGTCTTCACTTTGTACAATGGAATTCTGAAACCAAAGTCATGAATAATGCAGATATTCACTGAATAATTCTAAAAACTTTTAGTGCATCTGAATTGTCACTGGTTATTGTTAGCATGTGTAATCCAGAATGCATATTTCTCAGGCTTTATGACAAGAGAGGATTGTGGCAATGACCAACTTTCTGCTGTAGCTCTTTAAAAGCAAAACTGTCTTGGATAAGGTTTGGCTACTTATCAATCTACAGTTAACCTAACCTAATCATCTCCAAGAACAATGCCATCTTAACTATGGTTAGGCTATAATAGTCTTTTTTCTTTCATGTAAAAGGGAATCATAAAGTGTAAAACATAAAAAAAGGCCCACTTAGTTACCAGTCCCCTTGCACGTCTGACAGAGTTAGCCAAAAGAAAATGAAAAATGTCTTAAAATCTCCCTCTTGAATGAAGCCAAGTTATAGGAAGTTGAAAATACATAAGCAGATAAGGAGATCCAGAGGTTGTATCATTGATTTCATCTGTCAGGGTTAGATTACGTTGTATTACTAATTTCCCGTCAGGGTTAAGTTAAGTTTAAGTTGCCTTACTGACTTCATCTGTTAGGAATAGGTTAGGTTATATTACTAACTTATCATATCAATATGTATATAGTTAATCTAATTTAATCAACCCTTATCAAAACCAGACTGACAATGTGATCCAAGAAAATAAATACCAAGATTAAAATATGAAAAAACCCTTGGTAAACATATTTGAGTACCTAGACTTTACATAAGATACAAAAACCACATGACTTGCTAATGAGTAATGGGTTAATTGCAGAGTCAGCTTTTAGTTCTTTTACTCTGCACACATATCTTTCAGCCTGTGAACCAGTCCAGCACTGTGCCATTACCAACCCGTCACTAGTACAAACATTATGTGCTGATGATGCAGAGAGAGAGAGAGAGAGAGAGAGAGAGAGAGAGAGAGAGAGAGAGAGAGAGAGAGAGAGAGAGAGAGAGAATGGTGTGATTTCATATCCTGCTTCCCTTTAAATTGCTTCACATAAAGAGAAATAAATGAAGTGGTAACAAAGCTTTAACAGCCTGATAAAATTAAACATCCAACACGTCACTGAACTCAAGAATTCGTCGTCGAACATTGCAAAAATGAATTATTATAAAGAATCGACGAAAATCCAGAAAACGCTGAAGTGCTAAAGTGACTCGGCTGCTGCTATCTGAGAGGACATCACGCCACCTCACCAGTCACCTCCCCCTTCCCCCCCCCCCTAATTAACAGAACCACCTCACCTCACCTGGCCGGCCGCACCTTAACCTGAGAGCTTCCCTGACCTCACCTCACTCTCACAGCTCCCCCCAAAAGACAGCACATATAAGACAGCCATTAAAAAAAAAGAATATGGCATTGGAGTACGAAACGGTATATACTGACAGAGAAATTCAGCAAAGGGTGGCAATGAAAGAATGTCAAAAAATTAGCTTAGAACATGAGCAAGAAATAACAACATACAGGCATTACTAGAAACAGACGGAGTGATACAAAACTAGCATGAAATGGAAACGAACAATGAATAAGGGACGTGGACACTAAACACCACGCAAGAAATGAACATAGCAACATCAAAGGGGGAAGAAACATAAAGCTAACCACCTAAACACACCTTAACCCTCATGCCGGGTCTAGCTTAATTCACTCTGACAAGCCAAGCCACACCTAACACACTGTCTTAACAATGTATCGGCTTACCTGGGAAATTCCGCCACCGCCAAAGCCACCAGGCCTAACAGAACCAGTACCCTCATGACTGCGGCTTCCTTCCCTCTGCCTGACTGCTGACTAAACCACCGGCCAGCCTCCCCAACTCAATGACTCGTGGTGGTCATATGACTGGGCCCCGCACTGAGCGTTACCCCCCTCCCTCCCCCCCCCTCTCTTTCTCTCTCTGTTATGTTGCCACCTATCGAGCATAATAGTGTTTTGGTTTCCGTTTGTCATTCTCTTGTATCATTTTCGTGTATGCTATAATTTGGTGTTGATTGCAGCGTTTTGATATAGTTTTCTTTTGTCTTTCTTACGATTTTTCTTTCCAGTTCTCTGTTCTAGTCTATTTACCTTCTCTCTCTCTCTCTCTCTCTCTCTCTCTCTCTCTCTCTCTCTCTCTCTCATTGTTATTATTATTGTTCTTGCTCTTTTTGTTATTAATCTTACTGTTCATCTATAATTGTCTGGTTTTGTTCGTTTGTATGTATAGTCTGACGCATGCCTTGTGAGCAAATTGTTTTCAAACAACTCTCTGGAATCACGAAAAGGAATTGTTCTAAATTTAATAGTAATCAATATCCTACCTAGCTTATCATTAAATCTCTCTCTCTCTCTCTCTGTACACCTTCCACCCATGACAAAATTATGCCTTACAAACCCTCACCATTACATAACATGACTAATGACTGACGCATCACATCCTCGACATCTCATCCACGCCTTGGTAATCTAAGTTTGCCCCTCAAAGTCACCACAAAGTACGCACCTTATCCGGTGTAGTTTGATGACATGATTCTGGCTGCTCCATTGTACCCAGGCATTAGGTATGAGGTAACTTAAAAAAAGAGGGAAAGCAAAACAAGAGGAAATGAAAAAGAAAGGAAATTAAGGCATATCAAAGGAAGAAAATGGTCACTAGCGTTATGAGAGTAAAATATATTTAGAAAATAAAGAATGGAAATGAAGACGAGATAAAAGAAGTTGATTGGGAAGGAAACAAACATTAACGGAAAGAAAGAAGGAAGAAGAGAAGGCAAAATGAAAGACAAAATGTGGGCATTATGAAGACTGGTAATAAAGAGTAGGTAATCAGAACAGTGAATAGTAATTCTCTTCCAGGGCTATTACAACACAGCCACAGCTACATCTCCATGACTAAGGCACTGACGCGGGCACCACGTGAGACTGTTTACATAGTTCAGTGGTAGGCTGTGGCTGTAATCTGCTGGCCCAGCTTACGTCACCACCGGGAGGGAGGCTTGGGCAGGGATGGGTGGAGCAGGGCTGAAGGGTGCGAACCGCCTCAAGGCCATACACGTGGATGCATTGCCTGTTGCTAACTTACCACACAACAGGGACAGACAGGGGAACCCTGCATTCTTGCCTCCCTTGCTGTCAGTAGTGAGAAACTGGGTCAGGCCTGTTGGAACACTGACAGTGGAAATAATATAATAAAACATGTACTTCCGCAAACGGTTTTTAATAAAGAAACAATTCTATACAAAAATATCACCAGCACTTACATTTTCAATATATATATATATATATATATATATATATATATATATATATATATATATATATATATATTTGCCAGTCTTTAGAAACACACACACACGCACACGAGGGCAGAACTGTTGCTCTGCTTCTGCCAGCACACCCAACAGGATAACACAAGCAAACATGACAAACAGCCTTCAGCTCCTGCTGGGTTGCAAGGCCACAACTCTTCGCTTATGTAACATAGCAAGTATTTTCTAGGGCCTGCTAGGAAATCAAGCCCAAGCTCTCCACCACCGGGCTGAGACTGAATGAATCAATCTATCTATGAAACTTTCCACATTTCCTTGCGGCAGTTAACTGACTAACTGGATCTATTGGTTAACCAGACAAAAAATTACAAATATAATCAACAATGCATAACATGTAATACTTAAATACTGCCCTTGGCACGTACATCTTACAATCTGTATACTGGACTCAGGGTAATGTAATAGTGTGTGGTTTCAATAGCTGACAATCACTTCTCTTTGTACCAAGGCCTGTTTTGCCATTACAAGAATGAGAGAAAACTTTTGTCTCATCTCATATTAAACATTAACAATAAAAATAACAAAAATAAATAGGACAGGTACATGAACACCTCTATATCAGTGGCTCTGTACTGGCAGTTCTCAGTCTCACTATTTTGGCAGTAACACTGTGTACTGAAATTTGTAAAAATGTGAAAAAATTGCTGTAATTGCTAAGATGTGGTAGCTCTCAGAAATTATGTATTGAGAGAAGCATACTCATACTACCTGAAAAAAAGCATTGTATTAAATCAAGCCACCTAGAGGGAGGAGCACTGCACTGCACCATACCACTCAAGCACTCACTCCAGAGACACCGAACACCCAGGCATACACGCGATAAGCACCATTGACAGGATACCAGTACCAGCGCACCTCACTCAACCGCTCACTCTCTTCACCACTCTCGCTCCCCTCCTGGCTATGCACAACCTTCACATTCTTCTGCTCTCTGAGTGAAGCAGCCTCATCATTCTCGGAGTAAAAAATCCATCTAAGAGTGAACATATAAAAGATCTGTGAAAGAAGTGTGTTTGTTTGAGCATCAAGATCAGTGGCTGCATTGAGCTCTGGTTTTATGGCATCAGGCTGGTGGGTTGAGGAATCATTCTCCTGCCTAGGCCCAGCCACCCACCATGTTGAGATGTATGGAACACTCACACCTGAAAACCATGACCTGCTCTCCTCCTCCTCCTCCTTACTATTAACATTATGTACACTCTTTGCAATGTTCCCTAATTCATTTGCAAAGTTACCTGCCTCACTACCCATTTCATCTGCATTATCTCTTGTCTCCCCTTCATGCCACTCCCCTCCTGATGAGTCTGGTGGAGGGGGATCCTCAGGTGGTGGACTTTCCTTATGTGTTTTCCTTTTCTTTTTCATCTTTTTAGTCGTTTTTGACTTTGCTGCATTCACCGGTTCATCTCTCTCTGGTGGCTGATCATTTGCACCTTCTCTTGCATGAGATGAAGACAATCCTGGCAAATCTTCAGGCTGTGATCCTTTTGGGCTACCTTCTTCCACTTCCACCTTGTGATGAACTGCAGGGGTTTTTCCCAGTAAGGTTTTCCCAGTCCGCATGTCCTTATCAGCCTGCAGGACATAGTTCATGGCCTCAAAGAGCATCTCAAGCTGAGTGAGGGTTTTGGCATCAATGTTCATGTGGTGGTAGTGGTCCCGGTTGGAAAGCTGCTCCATTTGCTTTATTGACTGCTCCTTCTTCAGTGATGCTTCCTGATGGAATGACTTCAATTTATGCCTAACTTTCTGTAGCTTTTGCAGGAGGGCATTTTGTCCTCCATTACCTTTCAACAGCTTTTCATTCAGTTCTTCAATTTTTCTGAGCAGAAGAGATTTCTTCTCCAGATCAGGAGCCACCACCTCCATGGCTTCTAGTAAATCTATTGATACTTTCCTGCCACCAATGTCTACATGAAGGGACTTGTCAGATATGATCTTTTTGGGTGCATCTGAAGACAATGAGGAGGTAGTTTTCTCATCACTGACAGAGGAGCATTCAATATGCATATCTGTTTCATGAGGTGCACTTTCAATGCTCAGCTCTTCCTTTGTGCATGTTTTTTCATCGAGTGTTTCAACCTCAGTGCCCACCTCTTCCACAACTACAGATGTAACAGGTAAGGAGACAACTTCTGATATTTCTCCTTGACTTTTCCCTGACACATCCTCTTCAGTTAAAGCCTTAAGACTGTCATCCTCTACTGCTACTGCTTGACTGGGCTTGGGTATTACTTCCAACTCTCCTCTGCTCAACACCTCTGGTTCAGGGAGTTCCTCAACCTCCTTCCTCCAGCGTTGAGGGAAGCGCAGCATTGGTGGCAGACTGACATACACATCCTCACCTTTCTCATGGAAGGACTGAAGCTGCAGGGCTGCCATGTGGAGCTTTTTGAGAAAGTTTGGAAACCCTGAAATATCACATTCTCTAATTAGTGAAATACTTCAAAACCATAACCTATCTATACACTAGGGCAGTATTCACACATAGAGTCACTTAAACAAACCACCATACACACACATAAACATCATATATATATATATATATATATATATATATATATATATATATATATATATATATATATATATATATATATATATATATATATATATTCAAAACAGTACATAGATAAACAATACATGACGCTTTAACAGACTGTGTGAAGTGAGACATTACCTGTGACAGCAATGAAGTTTGTGATGCTTTGAGGCAAGCTAGTACCGGGGTTGTCAAAGTAGGTGAGTGTGTACTCTAGACCAGGCTGCGAAATTAAAGAAAACTGTCTTAATACATTCTATGGACTTATGATAAAATTTGCTGCTTTCTGATGGTTATTTATACAAGGGAACTAAACAAGTTCATCCAATACCTGGTTCATGTCTCCCAGTGCTCGGATCACCATGGTGGACCAGTACTCATTGACACGATGGATCCCCTTCTCCTCTGGCATCACTTCTGGAGAGACGGCCTCACTCATGATCACAACCTCCCTCTTCTCACTGTCCACAATGAAACGCCTCTTGAACACGTAGTCTCGATTGGCAAAGAAGTGCTGAAAGGAAGAGACACCGTTGTAGATGAATTAATTAAGATGTTGGAGAAACAGACATTGTAGTTAATAAAAGTGTCTTCTTCTCCATTGAATACTTAAAAAATTACAAATAAAAAGGAACTCCCTAAATCAGAATAATTTATGCTCTTCTAAACGATAAAAACTTGTATATCTATCCACAAATATGCATATTTCAATATTTCTCAGTTCACTTCTTCCATTAATGTCATCCCTCATTATTCTTCAGCTTCTAAATATAGTTCAATTTCACTACAGTAAAATACACAAAACTTTAATTTCTACTGTGTCTTCATTTATATCTTTCAAGTCACAGGGACCGGCAACTAAGTGGATAATTTTTTTATTACTCTTTGTTGCCCTTGCCTGGCTTTCCTCTCTTACATAAAAGGAGAGGAAAGGAAAAAAATGAGGTATACAATAGCAAGCTACACAACCACAACATGAAGTACTAACAGGGAACTTCACCAGCCAGTAGACCAGTCTGAGTTGGATTCTTCATGGGAGCTCATCACCTTCAGCTGGAGAGCCGTCTCATCCCACTCAGTCCGGTAGTCGCTGTTGAGTTGTGTCTCCATGAAGGAACTCAGGCTCACATCATCATACCTCCCATATACTGTGGAAGATTACTCTTTTATAGTATTATTGTAACATTAATTAATGTTTTTATGGGAGGAGGAAAGGATATCAATCTTTATATTGGTGTTTGAATTCATGATGCACCGGTTGCTATTTTGGTTTTCCTTTATTGTTTTGGAAGCGTTCGTATATCGGTGAGTTTTGTAAGCATAACACAACACACAAAAGGTCTTGAATAAGGAGACAATTTCAATCTATATCTTAAAAGTTCCATTTATATACATTTTAAACAGCACTTTCATTCATAGATAACACATGGAACTACCAATTACAAGAAAATTCATTAACCTCTTTGGTAACATTTCTTTCCTTCCATGCCTCTGAATCAACACTGACTGTATCCAAGGAGTGGTATGACAAACCAGACCATATTACCTTTATAGGCAAAAAGGTGGCTGTGCTCTGGGTGCCTCTGTCGCCACACAATGTGATGCTCCCTCTCAATGAAGGGATGCCATGACTCATACTCCCGCGTATCACTTGTGTGACCCAGACTGCCATCACACATGCAGTAGTCAATATCTGCCATCTGTAAAAGGGAGAGAGAATGGGGTGCATAAATTGTGGATGACTTGTACTACTTCTATTTTCATTCTAAAGCCTAAACTCATATATAGTACAGTGGTAACATGCTGGTCCAGCACTGTTAAGGTCAGCAAATCAAGTCCCACTCAGGCTTGTGAGATTACTGCTGTGGTTAGAGTGCTGCAACAGAGTTGGGTTTACCTGGCTGACATTCAAGAGAGCATCAAATTTGGTGGACACCGGAACTAAAACCAAACTTTAAACTAACTTTATCTCAATATGGACATGTGATGAGATATGCAATGGGATACACTGGATTTTGCTACTTTTGTTCCCATTCCAAATATGATGTAATAACTACAAGATTGTTTTCATATCCAATGTCTGCTAAGGTGCATATGTAATGAGTCACGGATGACTTCACTGTGGTTTTTCTGAGGCGAGCAAAACCCGGTGTTACCTTCTGATCAATGACTTGTCTCTTTCCACAAGCATCACACTCGACAGTAGCCCGGCAAAGATCACCCACACTCTCAAGATGCTTGGCTGACCTGCAGAAAAAAAAAACAAATGATGATACTTCCCTTTCTCTCTCTTGTTGTTTTTCTTAGTAATAATCTGCCAATTTTTTTATACTATCAAATATTTATCAAAACAGGAACACATGCTTACTCCTGTAGGCGTTCATCAGATATCTTCTCTTGCTCCCAGTTGAAGTTAGAGAAGCACACAGCAGAAAGGAGGAGATGGCGGCCCTTGTAAGCCAGTGTCCGGCGGAGGCCAGCCAGCATGTTACGAGCAACCTGAGGGAAAGACACCAATGAAATATTTTAGTATAATTCACTGAAAAAATACCTCAAACTTGAGCTTAAAGAAACACTGAGAATGTATGATGACTGAAATTTTGAAATACAAATGATGATCAACAGTTAGTTTCAAGGGGCAAACATTTACAAGATTTACCCAGTTATCCAGAGATTAAATATCTCACCAAGCAACATAATAAAGTGAGTCCTCCTTATGAGGTAATTTTTTATCCAGTAAATTCAGTTACGGAATTTGGTAATTACTACCCTTGATTCTATTTACGGTAAGAAAAATTCACAGACACGGTATCTGTTTGTGTTCTGTTTTCACCGTACTGTAGTGCCAGCCTGCCAGCCCCACACCTCACCTCCTCGCCCCAGAGTCGAGAGTATGCTGAGTAAAGCTGAAGGGTGCGCCGCAGCTTCTGGGATGTGTGCACCTCAGACTGACGGGCAACTGTGCACAGTAAGTAGCGGGCAATCTCCCTGGCCTGCTCCAGCACCTCCCCTCTCGCCTCCCGCCCCAGCAGCAGCACCATCAGGCTCCATTGCCTCAACCCACTCAGTCCTGCTGACATAAATCACTGATACCATTACCAAGCCCAATAAGATTTATATGATAATTTGTCCATCTAGGTAATTGAAAAATAAGTCTTAATCCATTTTAGTGCCATGTTTTATCACATTACCTCTTATAGGTGCTTAAAGTTTAAAACATGACATAATTTGGCGATTTGAAAAGTGTACATTACATTATGTTGTTGCACAAGTATGTAGCAGTTAGGATTATGAGTTATGTAACGTTATGTAAATTCCTAATTCTACCATGTGCAACTATAACTTTCAGACATTATGCAAAGGGCATTTGACACAAACAATACTTCTCATCATTCTACACAACACACACAAGGAATAACAGAAGCTTAGCAAGAAAATACAAAACCCTGTAATCTTATCTGGCGGGTCAATCAAACCTAATCAGGCTATGTAAATACTTAATAGCTTACCAATGAACCTTAAAAAAATACACAGCAAATGACCCAACAACTCCACAGTAACAACCTAATCAGCAGTAAGAAGGGGTATGACCAAGGTTACCTTTCCGAAGAGGTTGCCTGGGCGGGGTGGGCCTCCATGGGGCGTCTGGGTGCCAGTGCTTGTGTCTAATGGGTCCATTTCTCACCCCAGCAGGATATCGCCCCAGGCCCCTCAACCCACTCCAGCACACCCTCTGCTCCCGCCACAGGTGACTTCGGCTCATCATCATTCTGGTGACCCACGAGGATGACCTTACACGTCGCCGGCTGCTTCCGCTCCCATTATTTTCAGTTTGACGTTCACTTTCATCAGCCGGTTCACTCTCAATAGGCGTGCTCTCATGAAAACTGCAAGAAACTGAGCCGGTGGGGATGTGTCAGTGGGTCAGAGGGTGGTATTTGAGGGAGCTGAGGCACGGCCGTGTTGATGGTGGTGGTGGCGGCGGTGGTGTTGGTGGTGGTCACTTCACAACAGACGACATTCACTGCTCCGATTCCTCGCTCTCAGTTTTCTCTAATTTTCTGTGCTCCTCTCTGCTTTTACTTGAATTGTCTCTCGATTCTAAAACATTTGTGGTCTTTTTCACTATTTCTTGTGATTAGTGTCCATTTGAGAGAACTCTTGTAAAAAATAGTTTGTCACGTAAGCCAATATGTTTCCTAGCTCGATTTTCTTGTATAATACTAAGTGTCTATACGAGCTTACATTGACTAGATATTGAGTAGTTTGTCTGCATGTTCACAGGACCAGTCTGATCGAGATGCTAGTGCTGCATGAATCAACGGTATATCAGGCAAAGTTGTAGTACATTGATTATTGTAAAGGTTAGAGGTATCTCTGCGAATTTATAGGAAAATATTTGCATTGTTATGTTGTCTGTGCGCTATTTCAGGTAAAATGCAAAAACATCGAGAAAAAAGTGGATTAAAACAGCTTCTGAATATTCATGATGGAGTCTAGTCAGTTCATGTAAGAGTTAACTAACGTTCAGCATTGATAAGTGTTCTGTAGTGTGTTACGATCAACATGAAGCAAGTAAACAATTGCTATCAATACAACTATCTTTTACTTTTCTCTTTATTTCCATCTGCTGTTAAGTTTCAAAGAACAATTACACTTAAAAAGAATAATCACAAAAAGTTCAGAACAATACAGTTTATTTTCCTGTGGCAAGGAACCATTGTCGACATAAATAAATGTAGGCCGATAGGTTTCTTATGCAGATGAAAGCTTAAAAAATAAAGCTTATTTCAAATCTTACAGATAATACAGGTTAGATGGAATTGTGAGTGGATTTCAAAATAATGTCTTGTTTGTGATACAATACAACGCAGGCCGGCCAGTGAAGGAGCCAAATGTGAAGGTGAGCCTTGGCAACAAAGTTCAGTGGCCGGTGAGGGTAGAGTAGAGTGGAGCAGAGGGTGATGGGGTTCATGAGGAAGCCAAAAATGTTGCCGGGTGACGTCCAAAATACCATACGGTCTACGAGTCTACATATTACATACCAGTG
Organism: Callinectes sapidus; assembly: GCA_020233015.1. NCBI lineage: Eukaryota > Metazoa > Arthropoda > Malacostraca > Decapoda > Portunidae > Callinectes > Callinectes sapidus. The sequence continues at coordinate 2,191,463 of CM035219.1, forward strand.
TGTGTGTGTGTGTGTGTGTGTGTGTGTGTGTGTGTGTGTGTAGGAGTTATCATCCATAATATATTACTATCATAAACTTGCACTGAAAATATTAGCTAGATATTTCAATAATATCAGCCCAGCACACGTCGCGCCCTTCAAAATATGCATAAATAGTAAACATCAACGCAACTATTGCATAAATGTTCGGAAAAAAACTATATAAATAGTACGTAGATAAAGGACGATTAGGAAAAGATATTGAACAGAAGGTACTCATAAGCTCAGTTGCTGCCTACGAAAAGCGGAATATGTGCAATATTTTCCTGGCGTGGCGCGCCCAGCTTTGGTGAAGCTGGATGCTGCATCTCTCCTGCTGCTGTGGACGTGATGTGTTACCTGTGGCCGGCCAGCTGGACAGTGGGCACTAGCCGAGCGGTACAGTGCATTGTGCACACTGTAAGTTCACGGAACAGCATTTGAGGGCTCCTCCACAGTCAAAATCAGTGCGACAGTTGGAGGCACAGAAAGGGTTGCCTCCGAAGAACCTTTGGTTGGGTTTGGCGCCGCCGCTGCTGCCACTGCTGCCACTCTGACGCACCACCCGCGTGTCAGGGTCACTGGCGGAGCGGATGGGGCGGCTATGCAGTCTTGCAAGGCGGTTGAGGCGATATTCCCGTCGGTCGTTGCGGTCTTCTTGGTGGTGAGGGGAGCGCCGCGCCCGGCGGTCCCAGGGGTTGTCGTCAGCCTCCCGACGGCTTCTACCGGGGTTCTCTCGGCGTTGCAGTCGACTTTCCTTGTGTTTCTGTTGGGGTTCCTTTCCGTCCTGTTGCTTGATGCGGTTGCTAGGGCTGGCGCCGGTCCCCGAACGGATTCCTGGGAACCCTACTCCAGGGCAGAAGCCAGGCTTGACGGCTGGCTCCACGATGGAGGGCGCTGCAAAACACCGGGAAGATAAGTTTATGTGCCATTCACCTAAGGTTGTATGCTGGTCATTCAACCAGCCTTTTCCCTTTGTGTGTGTGTGTGTGTGTGTGTGTGTGTGTTTCTATCATGTGTAATGCCTAGATATCAACACACAAAAGGTACAAGTTGCATGGCCATGCGAGACTAACTCACCTCCCTGCGGTGTGCGGCACGCGAAGGAGCATCCGATGGGGCAGCATTTTTGCACGTCACGGCACTGGAAGTCACTCTGGCACTCTTTCACGCAAGGGGCGCCGCCGCCGAACCTAGAGAAGCCTGCAGGGATGCCGGCCGATACAGGACATACTCCAGCCTTCAATCCTGCCTGACCTGGGAACTGTCCTGGGAACTGTCCTGGGAACTGGCCTGGAACCTGCCCTGGGAACTGTCCTGGGAACTGACCCGGGAACTGTCCTGGGAACTGTCCTGGAACCTGCCCTGGGAACTGTCCTGGGAACTGTCCTGGAAACTGTCCTGGGAACTGTCCTGGAGCCTGCCCTGGGAACTGTCCTGGAAACTGTCCTGGAACCTGCCCTGGGAACTGTCCTGGGAACTGTCCTGGAAATTGTCCTGGAACCTGCCCTGGAAATTGTCCAGGAAACTGTCCTGGGAACCGTCCTGGAAACTGTTCTTGTCCAGGGAAGGTGTGTGTGGGAGGGCCAAGGGGCGACACGGGCTGGGAGTGACAGCAGCGGCCTTGTGAGTTACAGCAGTGTTGGTTGAAGGTGGAGCATCGATCACACTGGTTGTGGAAGACGCCAAGAGGATCCAACACGTCAAGGGCTCCCCCGAGGAACCTGCAGATTAACCCGCCGTGAAGTGATTATCAAGAGCCGCTTCATTACTCTAGACAAATCATGTGGCAATATTGTGTGCCATTTCTGTATATATTATCTGAATAAATTCTGGGCAAATGGAAAATAAGTTTTGAATAGATGCTATATAAATTTCGGAAAAAATTTCGGCAAATGATAAATAATGTCTGAAATAATTCTAAGCAAGTCTTGGATAAATCACACACACACACACACACACACACTCTCTCTCTCTCTCTCTCTCTCTCTCTCTCTCTCTCTCTCTCTCTCTCTCTCTCTCTCTCTCTCTCTTAAGACAAATTTCCAAATCTCTATTAACAACAATTTACTCCCACCACAAGCACAAACATTACCTTGTCTGCCCTACTTTAGACGGGGCGTTGGCGGAGGAAGGGGAAGAGGAGGACAAGGAGGAGGGGGAGGAAGAAGAGGATGGGGAAAATGGAGAGGCTGAGGAGGAATGAGAGACAGGAGAGGACGCGGGAGAGAATCTTGAAGGTGATGCCGAAGAAGTGGACGCCGAGGAGAACTTTGAAGGTGACGTTGCTGGGAAGGAGGTTTTGGAAGGGGAGGTGCTTTTTGAGTCCGGGAAATTGATTTGAGCGGAGACAAGCAGAGCACAGGAGGCCAACGCTACAACGCGCAGACCAGCCATTCTGAAATACACAGAAGCGTCTACAGGTGGAACCCAGAGAGAGAGAGAGAGAGAGAGAGAGAGAGAGATGCGGGTTATATATTTCAGAAAGACAATGACCTCTTCGCAGTCACCGTTCTCGTAACACACACACACACACACACACACACACACACACACACACACACACACACACACACACACACACACACACACACTTCTCATTGAATATCAGAATTCCAACACTCAGAATCACGTAAAGGAAGAAAATCCACACCAGTTTCCATTTTCATAATCTCCTTTCAGTGCATTCAGAAACGATTGGCTTTCGTTACTCCACTGGCTCACTCTCATCATGTCACTCAACTTTGAAAACACGAATAAAAATATGAATGATGAAAGGTGATGATGATTAAAAAAGGAGAAGAGGGAATGAAACCAATGTGAGGATGAGGATGAAGATGAAAAAAAAGGAGAAAGGAAAGAGAAGAGGAAGAGGAAGAGGGAGAGAAGAGCGAGTATAAGAAGGAAGACGATGAGAACGAGAAGGATGAAGAAGAGAAGGAGGAATAATATGAAGAAAAGGAAAAAGAGGATGTGAAAAGAGGAGAAAAATAAACCAAAGGAAAGATAAAGGAAGAACAAGCAATAGAAGGAAGAGGAGGAGGAGGAGGAGGAGGTGTCACTATGAGCTCTACCTGGTGATGGCTGTGGTGAGAGGGAGAATTGCATCTCTCTTATATACTTTCCCTCTCTCTCTCTCTCTCTCTCTCTCTGCCGCCCACATCCTCAACAAGGCCATCACCCCTTGGTCTTCCAGAGAGAGAGAGAGAGAGAGAGAGAGAGAGAGAGAGAGAGAGAGAGAGAGAGAGAGAGGGGGGGGGGGGGGGGGGGGGGGGGGGGGG
>CM035219.1:2198134-2208846 GCA_020233015.1 Callinectes sapidus
TCACACACACAAAGAGTAGCATTTAAATCAACTGAACAATCCCAACCTCATTTTTACCAATTCACTTTTTTCTTGCGCCTTTACTAAACCAAGAAAGGGAAGGGGAGAAGGAAGAAGAATGAAAAGAAGAAGGAGAGGAGGAGGAGGAGGAGGAGGAGGAGGAGGAGGAGGAAGCAGAAGAGGAGGAGGAGGAGGAGGAGGAAGAGGAGGAGGAGAAGGAGGAAGAGGAATCTAACACAAATGTCATCATCTGCTCTAGAAAAAGAATAGTGAAAGTGAAGAAGAAAGAAAAAAGAAAAAAAAGAAGAATTAACACGTTTAACGATGATTATGAAAGTGGTGGTGGGGGTGATGCTGCTGCTGCTGCTGCTGATGATGATGATAGTACGTCTACTTTATCTCTTCCTCGAAACACAACAGCAAAAGTCCAAAAATAAACCAATAAACCCCAAAAGAGAAGCATAAAACCACAATAATCGAGACAAACTAGAAAAATAACCCACACCAACAACGTAAACAACAACAACAATAACAACAACAATACAAATCTAAACACACACACACACACACACACACACACACACACACATACAACCTTGCGTCACACCACAAATCCTACACCGTCACCTATGGGATATAATGAATCAATTTTACTACGAAACTTTCACCTTCACGCCTCTACTAGTCACGTGAGGGCAGGTGACCAAGCGTACAGGCGAGGGTGTCAGGCGGTGGTGGTGGTGGCGGGTGATGGGAAGTGCTGGTGGTGGTGGTCGGGTTAGGCTACTGAGGAAATCCCTGTTATGACTTGCTGTTGATACGAAGTTTGCCTTGTGTGTGTGAAGTGTATATAGTTGTCATTGTGGTAGTAGATGCAGGATATGACGTAATTGTGGTGGTAGTTAGGGCTTATAGTATATGTATGAGTATGCATTGTTCCTTAATAGGGTGTTTGTGGTAGTTATGCTAATTTAAGATCAGCTGTTTGGATAGTAGTAGTAGTAGTAGTAGTAGTAGTAGTAGTAGTAGTAGTAGTAGTAGTAGTAGTAGTTAGTAGTAGTAGTAGTAGTAGCATCAACACCACCACCATCACAAACAACAGTAATTTGTTTCTCCTCAACTAATTTAGAGCACAAAACGTTAAGATGAAGTGAAAGTTGATATGAAAGTTGTATAATCTTCATTCAGCCTGACACAGCTTATATATAACAGTGTACAGTGAGGTCCGTATTGAGAAACGCTTAGCCCTCTTATCATCTAAAGCAGTGGTTCTCAAACTTTTACAGGCTAACGCCCCCTTGGCTAACAGGTGGATTCCTAGCGCCCCCCTCACACACACAGGCGAACACAAACTTGATATATATATATATATATATATATATATATATATATATATATATATATATATATATATATATATATATATATATATATATATATTTTTTTTTTTTCAAATTGAAATCTTTTGGCATCCTCCTATGAATAGGCTGCCACTCTGTCAGACCTTTATTCATCTTTTTTTTATTGTGAACAGTACAAGATTGAAATTAACATGAGGCGCTTACAAACCTGAGCTGAGCTGTTTCCTTTGTTGTCGTCTGGTGGTGACTCTCCTCTCTCTCTCTCTGACTCTGATCTGACTTGGCGTGCGTCACGTAATGGGATTTTTTCGAGTATTTTGAGGTGTGTGTGTGGTGCTGTAGTACTGTTATATTGGCTCTCCATATCTAGCATTGTGAAGTGATTTTTTCGGGTATTTTGAGGTGTGTGTGTGTGTGCTTAATCAATCAGAAAAAGTAAAAATAGGATACATCGCTAAATAGGATCAGCAATAATCATATTCAATTCAACTTCTCAATACCTGTTCATGGATTTTTCAGCATTATCTACAACTTCGAAAAATAAACGTTAAATAGTTATCCATACATACATAGGATTAACACATAAAAAGCCTGCAGTTTTATTAGCGGGAGAAGTTTCAAATAGATGGTTGGACAAAAGCATTCTGGATTGGTAATTAAATATATGAAAAGAAATATAGAACAATTATCCACGAACACACACACACACACAAGACCGAGACAAAAGTAGTCAGTTTTAAAAGTATATACACGTGGAAAAGTAATAGATAAAACATCATTGGATTGAAGTAATTTATAAATTTGGACACTTGAGTTCGTTACTACATACATAAATATATAAATCTCTCTCTCTCTGTCGCTATTCGTTAACACTGTAACATTAGCAGGACGTCATGACACTACCCAATACACATTAACAAAATATACGAAAAAAAAACCTTACCACAGTCCTTCCTTGAAAATTAGACAAAAGAAAAGACAATTAATAATTCCTGCCTAAAAAAGCAATGATTAAAAAGTGAATGAATTAAAAAAATGCGCAAATATCCGGGAATTAATGGTAAGATGAAGATGGTGATGATAATAGAAGCCAAACGTTACATAATTAGGATGATAATTACAATGATTAAAAAGAAGACTGGCGTTGGTGAGACGAGCGTAATGCGATGAAAGGAAATAGTAATTAAATGCAATGAAACTATTCTTCTGAAATAGTAAAAATGAAAAAAAGATAAAATAAATAAATGAAAAAAAAAAAATTACAATAAGAATAAAGCAGAATGACATAGGTGAGTATGATCTTTATGAAAATATATTATGAGAGAGGGAGGTGTGTGTACAACGTAGTCAAAATAATGAACAAAATTAAAGATAAATGTAGCTAAAATAATCATATTAGAAAAAACAACAATGGGATATGCATATTACATTTCAAACTTATCCTTCTCACACCTGACTTTTAATTAGCAGGTGAGGAGGAAGACTTGTATAGCAACACCTTCACTTCAACTATTAACCTGTAACATCACTACTCACGCAACATTCCCTCACTCATTTCCAATAACAATGTCACTCACTCCTTGCTACCTCTACACAAATATCCTGAACATGAAGGATAAAATTCAATACCAGTAATAATAATAATAATAATAATAATAATAATAATAATAATAATAATAATAATAATAATAATAATAATAATAGTAAACTGAATAAGTATTGTCTCATCTTTCAAGTTCTATTTGTCATTATTCACAACCACTGCATTACGTGCTGGCAAAAAAGAAAAAAAATGGCTGGAATAAAATAACAAATCGAGTAAATAATAATTATAATAATACTGCTCTCCTTTCCTTTCTATCGTGGGTGAGCTGAGTCTTTTACATTACCTACAGGGAAACATCACTTGCTGTACCTAATAATACATTGTTGTCCCAGAATAATACTCTTGCACTATACCCATGGTCTAATATACAAATTATTCCGTTTTGTACTTTGCTGTTTCATTTCTACAATTGTCTCTTCATCTATTAGGAATAAATGTATTTCGATTTAAATAAGGTAAGGAGATACAAGCCTGTAACATTTTTTTTGCAGTATTAAAGATCAGCTATCATTATATATTCTTTTTAAGAATTTTTTGATTGAATTTTTCTATCTTTGACCAAATGCATACACAATACATCATTTAATAATTCAATATATCCTGTTTAGCTTGGCGTCTGTCTGTCTTATCACTTTCCCTGATCATCTTTTAGGTAATGGTTTGCTATCCTCCCATGGCTCACCAAACACTTACGTACATAATCCATACAGGCACTGACACAATCCATACAGGTACTGACACACCATAGCTACCTCGCCTGAGTCTGATAATGGCAGTAAGGGATACACACGATACATACAATACTGCATAGGGTGATATATAGCAAAATATATGTGCAAAATAGAATATCCTTCAGTATACATGGAGGTATATGTATATTATATGCTAGTATAGGATGAGACTTGATTACTCATTTGTCATCTATGTATATGATAAAGTATACGTGATATGCTGATATGCGTGCATTAATTATAGGTGGGATGGTCTGAAAATATATAAATAAAGTAATAATTAAACATTGTACATTTTCTGGCATCCATTTCTAAACTGTATGCTGGTGTAGAGATGAGACTTTTCCCAATTGTCAATGCAGTAAACTACAGATAAGATATGCATACAATAATAACAATAAAAAATAAATAAATAAATAAATAAACACGCAGGCAAACAGAATGACAGCTTGTATAATGGGTTACAATCTTTATCATTTGGTCTAAAGGCAACTCCATATTTTTCAGCCCGTCTGGTCTGTCTTGGGTGGCAGGACCAGAGGGTGAAGGAGTGGACAGCTCACGTTAATACTCTGCTGGGTGACGCTTAGGAGCCCCGGGTGAAGGTGGGTTATAAGCAGACGGCGATCAAATGAGGCAGAGCAGATGAGTGAATTGGAGGGATAGAGACGAAAATGTGAATAATAAGAGAGAATATAAGGAGGAAGGATAAGAAGACAAATACAGTGAATAATATAACAAGGAGGGAATATAAGGAGGAGGGAGACAAAGATGTGAATAATATGCCAAGGGGAGGATTCAAGAAGGGATGAGGAAAGAGAATAAACAAAGTGGAGGAGTTACTGACAGATTGAGAAATGTTTACACGAGACTTCAACTGAAAAGAAGAAGTAAAACACATGTAAAAGAATCAACAAAGGAAGAAAAAACAATAAACTGGATAGAAAGAGAGTTATGTAAGAAATGAGAGAAGATGAAAGAAGGAATGAGGGAGAGGGAAAAGACAAAGAACAGGTTGAAAGAGAGAAGAGCGGGATAGAGTATCATCAGCGAGAGAGAGAGAGAGAGAGAGAGAGAGAGAGAGAGAGAGAGAGAGAGAGAGAGAGAGAGAGAGAGAGAGAGAGAGAGAGAAATCACCAGTAGTCTCCGTCCTGCAATGCCTGGAAGAAGCTAAACACAACACAGGTGAAGTATATCCAGACAATGCTGATGAAGAGGACGATGCAGCCGACGATGATAGGCAGAGCGTAGCCGTGGGAGTTGATGAGGGCCAGGATGCCGCCAGAGAAGGCCATCACCATGTTGAGGAAGGTGAAGAAGACCCACGGCAGCAGCAGGAACCTTCTCTTCTGCAGGAGTAGAAGGAGCGGGTTACAATCACAAACAGAATGTGGTAGGAAAGCATCTAGTTATCGTTTTTTTCTGATAAATATGATTACTTTATTATATGTGTGCTTTTTAATGTTAAATTTATTCCTTTGAAGTAAGAATATATTTAGGTTGTCACTCAGCTAAAACTGTCACATACAGACGTCACAGCTTGCATGCCCTTTCATTTACATATTTTCAGTTTCTCAGTCTGCATATACTAAAGAAACCAATTACTATTACTATGATCTTTATTTACGTACTGTGCGGACGCCGTGGATAAGAAGCAGTGAGGAGATGATGTAGATGCAGGCCACCAACATCAGGATGGCGAAGAAAATGTAGGCAGCTGATGGGGACAAGAGAAAACCATCACACATCACTAACCATACAAAATATCAAGTACTTTTTACGAACTAACGGAAAAATAAATAAATAAACAAGTGATCAAAGGAAATAGCTAAAAATATCAGTAAAAATAATGCAAGAATTTCAAACGCATACATCATTCACATCGCAAGCACACAATATGGAGACTACTTTAATGAAGTTACCGTCACAATTTAACATTTTCTTTGTCTGCCCAAACGTGTGGTATAACAGGGGAGACTTACACGTTTCCTTTTTATTTCTGAGAGCAGGAGATGAATTTGAAAGCCGTACAGAAATTTTTTGAGGAGGATGAGGAGGAGGAGGACTATAATGTTGAAAAAATGAGAAGAAAGTCAAAATACATGGACAATAAGAATGAGAAAGGCAAATATCACGAACAATGGGAAGCAAAAGAGGAGAGGAAAGATAAAAAGGAGAATAGGGTAGAAATTACACTACATCAAGGGAAAACTAAGAAAAATAGATTTGTTTAGACAGTATTATTATTATTAGTAGTAGTAGTGAACCTACCAGCATCAGAGTCTGGGTCCACAATGCCAAAGGTGACAGCATTGTTGAACTTGAGCCTCTTGCGTGTTTCCTTGATGTTGATGAGACAGTAGATGGCCATGATCAGCTGACCCACGCCGATCAGCTGAAACACAACAAACACAACATTAGTACAGACACTCACGTCAGCTCCGGTGTCTCCAATAATAATAATAATAATAATAATAATAATAATAATAATAATAATAATAATAATAATAATAATAATAAGTCAAACATGAACAACAACAACAACAACAAGTATAAAGTAAAACAACAAAGAGACACAAGATCATCACTATGAAATATGCAAAAGGAAAACGAGAATACTAGGTCACAACAATAAGCAGGAGAAATGGTGTTAATGTTATGATTAGCGGGAAGGTGATACAGTGAGGGTAATGTGACACAGAGGATGAAGAGCAGGAAGAAGGTTTTAAAGGATACGGTGTGTTAGAGAGAATTAAAGTATTACGCTGTCAAGAATATGAGATTAACCCTAAAGTATGAAGTGTTTTTGTTAGCGTTATTTCTTTTTTTTAGTTTAGTTTATGTAGTCTGGGTGATAATTATTGTTTTTGTGAGTTGCTTTGGTTGTTCTTGTTGCTCTTGTTGGTGATGGTGGTGGTGGGGTGTTTTGTTTAGTATAATCACCATCACCATCAGTCTTCTTCCTCGTCCTTCTCCTACAATAACAACTACTACAACCACCACCACCACCACCACCATCTTCTCCTCCCCACCGTCCCTGTCCTAGTGCCACCTTTTAAACGCAGAAGCAAGTGACAGCCTCGACCTGCCAGAAGTATTTACTAGTCTACGTGTCAGGCGCTGGAGACATGCAAGACGCGGCCCAGAATTTATGAAGACTCCATCTGAAGCAGCTATTAATTTGAGATGCGTACTGCAGCTATTAATTTGAGATGCGTACTGCTTCCCCCCCCCCCTCTCTCTCTCTTATGACTCCAAACAAACATCCTCGTACCAGATTACTTCACAGCATCGTAACAGAGAGAGAGAGAGAGAGAGAGAGAGAGAGAGAGAGAGAGAGAGAGAGAGAGAGAGAGAGAGAGAGAGAGCGCTACATTCCTTATGTCTGACTTCAATATGCTAACAAAACAACCAACGCTCAATTCAACAATAACAAGAACAAACAACAACACACTAAAACAACTACTACTAGATTTTTTTAATGATTTACTATCTCTTCTCTATTTTTCTATATATTCCCTTTAATTTTTTCACCATTAGATTTATTTTTCCATTCTTTTTTTTTTTCTCCTTTTTATTTTTTTTTATATTTTCGCTCTTTCAACGACACTACTACTACTACTACTACTACTACTACTACTACTACTACTACTACTGCTACTACTACTACTACTGCTACTAGTACAACAACAACAACAACTACTACTACTACTAGTACAACAACAACAACAACTACTACTACTACTACTTCTACTACACAGACAAGCCCTTACCCAACACAAACATTCTCTCTCTCTCTCTCTCTCTCTCTCTCTCTCTCTCTCTCTCTCTGCGTGGGCCGCCTTGCAAAAAGTGGCCTCCTGCAGAAGTACTACGCCTTAAGTTATCCTGCCGTAACGCCACACCCTCCTCCTTCAGGCACCTGCTGGGACACAAACAGCCCGGGACCTTAATAACCCCTTGAGGAACCCCCAGGAGCCCGTCAGGAGCCACAAAGGGACTAAATGGTAATGGAATCTGACCTTTTGTGTTTAGTATTGGTCTCCTTATACTTGGGATGCAACCCTTTAAACTCTCCTTACAAATCCCAGGCGCTCTTTTACTAGGATTGGCTTATAAGGCGTGCTATGTGTGTGTGTGTGTGTGTGTGTGTGTGTGTGTGTGTGTGTGTGTGTGTGTGTGTGTGTGTGTGGGATGTGCGTTGGTGTTGGCTCGTGTCTGTGTATAAGTGTGTGTGTGTGTGCGTGTGTGTGTGTGTATGTGTGTGTGTGGCCTTGTAAGTCCCTGAGAAGAGGATTACGAGCCTAAAATGGGTGAGAGGAGGTGATGAGAGGAATGAATGCATGGTGACGGAGGAGGAAGAAGAGGAAGAGGAAGAGGAGGAGGAGGAGGAGGAGGAGGAGGAGGAGGAGAACTTACAAGGGGGGAGGGTAACGATACGCGATACACTCTTTGCAAAGCCTCTTGTTGCCACCCGACACCCCCCCTGCCGTCATGAACACTGCTATCCCTCCCCCTCCTCTCTCTCTCTCTCTCTCTCTCTCTCTCTCTCTCTCTCTGTTGCGTAATATCACTGCACTCGTCTTGTCCTTACCCAGTGGGAGTGGACGCCAGTACCACTCAAATCGTTGTTCTTAATTGACTCACTACAGCCTTTTAGGGTGATGGTCTGCTATCAATGTTTTATTCATTTATTTCAATTTGATTATTGTGGGTTTGGTGGTTTGAGGTTTAGTTCGTAATGGTTATTCATGATGTGGTTGCTGTGAGTCTTCAAGGGAAACGAACGTAGATTTTTTGTTTATTTAGGGAAACAAGCAAATTTTTTTTCTTGTTTGTGAAAAAAAAAAAAGTAATGCAGACGGAGAAAATAATGAGAATACTAATAGATATATATAATAAAATATAACCTAATCCTCCCCAGTAGAGAAAATAATACAGATAATACAAACAATACAAATAAGGTAGAGAAAACAAAACAAGAGAAATATAAGGACACACACACACACACACACACACACACGAACCAAAAGAAAGCAAAGCAAAAGAACAACAGAAAAAAAAGTTAAATCCAGAAAGTCTCAAATAGCTAAAGGAACGATTAGAGTGTGTCATGCGAGCCGAGCCGAGCTACCGGGGTACGAACGCGTATCCTAGACATGGGCGTAACTCGAGCCAGGGAGCCACTCAATCAAAGAACCACTAGCCTATTGAGAGAGAGAGAGAGAGAGAGAGAGAGAGAGAGAGAGAGAGAGAGAGAGAGAGAGAGAGAGAGAGAGAGAGAGAGGAGGGGGGAGACAGACTGAGGCGAGACGAGGCAAGAACAAAAATATAAAGTATGTAATTAGGCGCGTGGGAGTGATAAAGGGTACGAGAGAGAGAGAGAGAGAGAGAGAGAGAGAGAGAGAGAGAGAGAGAGAGAGAGAGAGAGAGAGAGAGAGAGAGAGAGATAACTAGGTCAACAAACATACACGCCCTTCTCTCAGTCAAGCACTTAACGCTCTGCAGAACCTCCTCTGTTTCACAACCCTTCGCAGAACCATCTCTGTTTCTGGTTTTCATTAACATTCCTGTGATTCTCGGGGCACAATGGGGGTTACATGAAGGTTAACACTTTTCCTTCCAATTGGTTCATTTTCCTTATTAACAAACCACCACTGAGATCTTTCGCCTTAACTCACTGCCACCTCAAAGCATTCTATTAACTAAAGACCTTTCAATTTTCTCTTTAATTATTTCTTCTTTATTTCTTGACGATTTTTCTTTAAAGATTATTCTATTTTAGGGCCGTGTTGTGGTGTGCATCGCAGTGAAAGAGTTAATATATCATTGTGATGAAAGCTGAAAAAAGAAAATGGACTTGTTATTGGTTTTGAACTAACGAAATATCACTTTGCTATGGTCTCTAGAAATTTATTAAACGTAGTGGTGTCAGTTTAAAATATAACTGATCTACCAAAGACATCTGTTTAAACTTAATAAACAGTCATGATGCAACTTTCCAGTATGAATTCTATATACACAAATTAAAGCATTTTTGATCGAACATTTAAATTAATTGGCTAACACAATATATCAGTATTGCTGAAATCAATTTAAAGTGTCATATTGTCACTAGAAGCCATGAAGGTTAAGGGAATGAATTAATAAATCGAGTTACGAAAAACAGATAAATTACTTCATACATTCTGGGGATGAGCGAATGTTTTCATAAATGTATCTGTAGTAAATCATAATATTTTCCTCTGGAAGCCAAAACTCGAGGGGATAAAGTAACACCTCCTAAAATAGATGATGGACTGCGTGCAAACAAAACAAACGATTGCTGCTCTCTCTCTCTCTCTCTCTCTCTCTCTCTCTCTCTCTCTCTCTCTCTCTCTCTCTCTCTCTCTCCAAATAAAGAAATTAGCAAGAAAAAAGAAGGAAAAGATGAATAAAGTAGTCATGACAGAAGAAAAGTAACTACGCAGATGAAGAAGAAGAAGAAGAGAAGGAGGAGGAGGAAAAGAAATAGAAAAAGAAGAGGAGAAAGAAGGGGAAAAGAAGAAGAAGAAGAAGAAGAAGAAGAAGAAGAAGAAGAAGAAGAAGAAGAAAAAGAAGAAGAAGAAGAAGAAGAAGAAGAAAGACGGAAAATAGAAGAGATTAGCAAAACACATCATAAGGGGTGCCAAAATTAATGCCAGAGAGAGAGAGAGAGAGAGAGAGAGAGAGAGAGAGAGAGAGAGAGAGAGAGAGAGAGAGAGAGAGAGCCCGACCCACCACTGCCAACATTTTTTTTTTACCTGACCCATCTCGAAAAGTTTGTGTATTTGTATGTTTGTAGCGGCAAGGACAGAGTGGCGACCTACCCCCTCCTCCTCCTCCTCCTCCTCCTCCTCCTCCACTACCTCCTCTTCGCTGGGGTTAAGAAAAGAAAGGTTAAGTAGAAGTCATCAATGTAATGGAGTGTAACGGATGTTTTAAGTGAAAGATGACTGGTTGGCAACACTGTGGAGGAGGAGGAGGAGGAGGAGG
>CM035219.1:2229015-2261246 GCA_020233015.1 Callinectes sapidus
TTCCATTTTTCCCGTCTTCCTCTCCTCAGTCTTTTCTTTCTTTCCTTCTTTCTCCTCTAGTTTCCTTCCTTCTTTCATTCCTTCCATTTTATCCCTTCATTCTCTCTCTTCAGTCTTTTCTTTCCTTCCTTCTTTCTCTTTTTAGTCTCCTTCTTTCCTTCCCTCTTTCCATTTCTTTACCATTTTTATCCACCTTCGCACAATTTACCTCTGCTCTCATCTCCTCCCGTGTCTTGCCTCCTTCTTCCTCCTTCCCCTTCCTCTTCCCCTTTTCTTTCCCTCCCCCGTGGCCGTGGCGCCTCATGGGAAGAGCTGGAATGGCTCGTAGTTGGAATGGAATATTGTAAGAACGTTGATGGCGCGAAATAAGTCAGCAAAGAAATTGATTGGAAGTTGAAATTTGCAACGAGGAGGAATGTGATAAGCCTGTCTTCTCAGAATGGAATTAATGCCTCGCTAGTTGATTCGGTAAAATGAATGGGATAAAGGATAAGATTAGGAGAAAGTCTGGTTAGTTTATTTATTTTTTTAGTTAGGAAAGTGTAATACATGTCTGGCTTGGTAGTTAGTTGTCTTTGTAAAGGGAACAGGAAGAGGGAGTGAAAAGAAAGTGAATATGAGAGAAAAGCTGTGAATGATGTTTTTTTAAGTAGGAATTCTGCGACACACACACACACACACACACACACACACACACACACACACACACACACACACACACACACACATACACACACACACACACACATATACACACACACACACACACATATACAGAAACACTTTGCTTGTAACCTGAGCATCAATTTGAATACAACACCGGTTTGCGCGAGGAAAAGATTAACGAAACAAACAAGTAAACAAACAACAGATATGCCAAACTGTCTATTTTTCTGTCTGTCTGTTTACTTTGCTCAGGAAACACATCCATCCATCTGTGCATCTCTCTGTCTTAATGTCTGTCTGTCTGTCTTTTTGTCTGTCTTTTGTATGTGCATCTGTCTGTCTGTCTGTCTGTTTGTCTATCTTTCTGTCTATCTGTCTGTCTGTCTGTCTATCTTTCTGTCTATCTGTCTGTCTTTTTATTTGAACTTTACAGCATCACAAAATATATACACAGAAGTCACAATGCAGCTTAGTACACAAGGAATATATATAGAAGCATGTATGTATGTATGTATGTATGTATGTATGTATGCATGCATATCAGCTTATCTCTCTGCAAAATCGTCAAATAGTAAGAAGAATAGATATGAAAATGCTTCCCAGTAGTGAAGGGGTTAAAGATGAATAATGGGAAAGATAAACAACAAATAAACAGTATTAGATAACAATAACAACACAAACCAAAAAAAAAAAAAAAAACACTTGCATCCATATTTGTAGCTTAAAGACAAATAATAGAAACAGATAATCAAGAACTATGCAGTATTCGATAACAATAACAAGAAAACAAAACAAAATCATCTAAAACAAAAGTACAAAAAACAACAGCACCATCTCGCAACCCTATTTATCACTTCACCTCTCGCATCTGATGTACAGCCTGACTCTGAACCATTGAACTGCAGCCATCATCACCCAGCATTACGCATTCACCTCTATTCATTCGCAACCCCTGCAAAACGGCGAACACCGAGCCGTACTGCGTAAACAGGCTTGGGGCGCGGAAAGTAATTGCAATGGAGGGAACAAAGGGCCTGAATGAAGGGGAATTACAGGATGCGAGGAAGCGCAGCGGTCTCCTTAATAATAGAATGATGACCAGATTAGTGCGGCAAAGAGACGACAAGCTCCTGGCGATTGGTTCTCCCTTCTGGATGCAACGAGGAGGAGAAGAGGAGGAGGAGGAGGAGGAGGAGAGGAGGATGTGAAGGGAATGCACTTATTCTCTCTCTCCTCTTATAATCTCCTCTTCGTTTCCTTTAACTTTCTCTTCTCTCCCTCTCAGCCTCTTATCAATTTCTTCTTCTCACCCTATTCCTCTCAGTCTCTCGCTTAACCCAATGAAAAATAATATTGCATGAGATGTTTAAAAAGGTATAGAAAGAAAAATATAGAGAGAAGATATGGAATAAAGGATGCTAAGAAGAAAAATAGAGAATGTAAAGGAGGAGGAGGATGTGAAGGAGTGCTGTAGTTGAAGTATGGCACCGGATGATCTGGAAGCGAAGATGAGAATGGAGATGAGACGAGGAGACGAAGTTATAAAGGTTGTACAAGGCAGATTTTGACGAAGATGTGAAATGTGAATGAAAATGTGGTGAAGGCTATAAGAATGTGACCAAGAGACGAAAATGAGGATGTAAGGAATGTGAGAACAGGATGTGAAGGAAATACAGTGAAATATACCTGCAGATATGAGAGGAATGCGACGTAAATGCAAAGGAAGGAAAGAACAGTGAAAGAAATGCAAAGACATGAAGGAAATGCAAAAAGGTGTGAAGAGCATTGCAAAGTGGATGGATAAGAGGAGGAGGATAATAACGAAGAGGATTCAATGTAGATTTGGAAAAAGATGCAAGGACAGGTGTATGCAAATTGGCAGGCCGGATGAAGACGCAGGTGTGATGTGACAGGTTTGCATTAAGTCCGTGATTACACCTTGATTATAAAAGAGGTGATTACTTTGAGAGAGAGAGAGAGAGAGAGAGAGAGAGAGAGAGAGAGAGAGAGAGAGAGAGAGAGAGAGAGAGAGAGAGAGAGAGAGAGAGAGAGAGATGAACGTGTAGTATTATTGTAGCGAGGAGTTAAATGGAGAACGTAATTAGTGAATGACGTGATGTATTATGATAATTATTGTACGATGGCACCTTGATTAGTGATTACAGGTAACTATAAACTTTTCCATTCATCTGTTCATATAATTTTAATGAAACAGCGAAAAATGGAGATGATGAATATTACAAGCTCTCTTGAAAACTAATAATTGTGTATTAGATTGACAGAATATAGAAAAAAAAATAATAGGAAACTAGGCTTCAAATATAACTAGTACCGAATCAAAGGAAAAAGAAGGAAAACAATTAAAACTAAAAGAAATTATGTGAAATTACCTTTTCTCCCACCTTTTTTGGCATTATACCTGTTTTTCTTCTTTCCCTTTGTTCTTTTATACTTTTCCTCTGTTTTCAATTACTCTTCTCATTTTTCTCATTTGATCTCTCTCTACTAACACTTTCTTAATCCCTAACTCTCCCTTTCTCTATATTCCCTATTTGTTCTTCTTACAATCCCTATTTTTAGTTCTTTTCTCTATGTTCCTTTATCTTCTTTTCTCTTTTATCCCATCATCCTCTTGTCGTTTTCCTCCTTTTCTCTCTTTCTTCTAACATTTCTTGATTCCTAACTTTTCTTTTCCTTATATTCTTTGTGTTTCTTCTTAGCATCCTTTATTCGGTATCTTTTCTATATTTTCCTTCCTATACCTCCCTAACAAATGTCTATCTGTCCATTTTCCCTTAATTTCCCTTTCCCTTTTATTCTACCCTGTTCCCTATCCCATTAATCCATTACCTTTTCCTCTTCTTTCCTTCGCTTTCTCCTTTCCCTTTTTGTCATGCGATTCTTTGCCTTAACATCCATTTCCCTGGCCACCCCCCATCCCCCCCTGTCTCTTTTATCTCCCCTTCGTGACGTCAGCAAGAGACAATCATCCCACTCCCCCCCTTTTCCTCCTCCCCTTTCTGTGAGCTTCCTGCAGGTGAATTAAGGTGAAACAAACCAATTTATAGGGGTACTTACCTGGTTTGGACAGGTGAGGGTTCAGATGGTTGGGATGGACTGGGTTTTATTTAGTTTTTTCTGGTTCTTGTTCTTGTTTTTTTTTTTATGTCGCTAAAACACAATGCGATGCTGTTTTTTAAGTTACTCTTGTTTAGTTTTAGAGGTGTTTAGTTTAGTTTTTCTCTTTTCTTTCCCTGTATGGGTGTTTCTTTATGCTTTTTTTCATTTCATCCCTGCTTTCTTTCTCTTTTTTTCCCTTCTGTTTGTACTTTTTGTTAATTACTGTGCCCTGTGCGCGTGAGGGAAGCAAGTTGAACAAGAGAGGCGGTGACAGCGGCGGAGGAGATGAGGGCGTTAGGAGAGCAGAGGTGAGCGACACAAGCGGTCATTATCCTCCACTCACTCACACACTCACTCACTCACACCTCACACCTCAACACTCGCACACCCAGACGCATACCAGACACACACTCGACACTCCCCTTCCCCGGCGCCACGCTACACACGGGAGACAACCACCTCGACACTCGCTAGACCAACAGGTGTGTGAGAGAGTAGCGGGAGCGCGGCTGTGTGTTGGTGTGCGCTCCTCCCGGCCCTCACTGACCCCTCAAAGCCACATCTCTGCCGCCGCCGCCCTGCGCATGAGGACACAGACAGACGCAGTGGCAGCCTTCTGGAGTCATGAGTAGCCTCGGGTATGCTTGGCAGGGTGTGTATATGTGTATGTGTGTGTGTATGGGGGTTCGTATTTTCTTAGTCTTTTTGTTCTCTCGTTGTGACTATTTTACAAGTTCACAGAGATGACTAACGTGGTTTTCAAGGGTGATTTTTTTTCTTCCAGTTATTAGTGTAGAAATCTTGTCACTCTGCCTCTGTAACCGTACAAACTGCCTAAAAATTCGTTTACATTGAACTAAAGCCTTGTGAAATAGTTTAGTTAAAGCACAGATGTGTTCAAAAATACGTGTGTGTGTGTGTGTGTGTGTGTGTGTGTGTGTGTGTGTGTGTTTGGTGATTGTTTTGTTCTTTTTTCCTGTTCTCCCGACTCGATAGAAAATATTTGCTCTCTCTCTCTCTCTCTCTCTCTCTCTCTCTCTCTCTCTCTCTCTCTCTCTCTCTCTCTCTCTCTCTCTCTCTCTCTCTCTCTCTCGTTTCCGCCATCTAAAAACAAAGAAGACTCATCTCAAGACACCCACTTGCAAGGAATAATATGAAAAGTTTAACACTAACTGCAAATAGTTTTAGGTACGTGGGGTTAAAACTTCCCGCACTCTGTATTCAGGTAGAGGAGGTGTGCTGGAAAGTCACATACACACACACACACACACACACACACACACATACAACCATTCGTCTCTTTCCCCCTTCGTGTTTGTTGTG
Organism: Callinectes sapidus; assembly: GCA_020233015.1. NCBI lineage: Eukaryota > Metazoa > Arthropoda > Malacostraca > Decapoda > Portunidae > Callinectes > Callinectes sapidus. The sequence continues at coordinate 2,234,125 of CM035219.1, forward strand.
AGTTTTGTCGGTAGTCGGGGTGTTACTGATAGCCGACTGATGGATGGCTGTGTTGGTGGGTTGATGTAGTAATAGATTCGTTTAACCCCTTCAGCACCATCCCGTGTTTTTTCCCTATTTATTCTGCTTACTATTTGATTTTATGGAGCTTCGGAAACTTATGTGGAGATTAAAATAGTGATTCTTGCCATTAATCTTCTGATCTCACCAAAACTCGTGATAAAAATGCGTTCTAGTACTGAAAAGGTTGAGATGCTGCAATAGTATGCAATAGTATGGAGGTCTAGGATGATTGATAGATAGGTAGATAAATAAAGAGCCATAGATCGATACCTGCATGTGATAGATAGGTAGATACATAAATAGCTTAGATAAATGCACATACACACAGAGAGAAAGGAGGGGAGAAAACGAAGTCAGTTGAAAATTATGAACAAAAAACGAGATATATGGTAAAGAAAACGAACATACCAAGAGACAATAACAAACAGGAGCTACAATTAGACCCAGAAACACGACTGGAAAGGGGGGAAAAAGTTATAAAAAAAACAGTAATTGGACTTGAAAAGCGAGAGACCAAAAAATAAGAACTGAAATCTGATGAGGAGTCGATCACACACACACACGCACGCACACACACTGACACACGCACACACACTGACACACACGGGGAGAATATTTAGGAGGGATTGGTGGAAGCAGAACAAGATAGATGAAAGTAAATACAGTTTGAAATGGAAAGCCTTGTAATTAGTGTCGCTGTCCATTCGTGAGCAGATCCAGAGGGGCTCACAGAATGTAGATTGAGGGACGCTGGAGAGGAAAAATATAAGACGGTAATTTATTGGAGAGAGAGAGAGAGAGAGAGAGAGAGAGAGAGAGAGAGAGAGAGAGTGTGTGTGTGTGTTTAATTTTCTTGACGAAGGTAAGAGTGAAAAACTTTGCTTACCTATTTTAAACTTAATGATAATAATAATAATAATAATAATAATAATAATAATAATGATAATGATAATAATAATAATAATAATAATAATAATAATAATGACCCTTTCCTTACTTGTATATAAATTGTTCCTTTAAAATCACTCAAAGTTATAGTTATTTCATCATTTACCTTTATTTGTGTTGCCTAGATGCATTTCATTATAAGGAGGCAGAGTGGACAGTTGCCAGTTCTCCCAGCGAGGTGAAGGTTATAAAAGAATAGTTGAATTTATATGTTTAATTCTCTTTGTTAAATCGTTATCAATAGGCAGTGATGGTCTGGGTTTGGCTGAGAAAAGTGCATACCATATTTGTTTCTGTAGCTTAAATCTATACAATCAGATCATAAAGTTTTGATTGATGGTGTAATGGCTTCATGGAGAACAGTACAGTGTAGTATTGATGAGCAGCAAATAACAATGCATGTAGTACAGGATTAACCTTTTCCTTCCTTCCCGTCAACCTTCACTCACTAGCACCAGTGTTCTCTTTCCCTCTCCCTTATCTTCTACACACAAACCTTCACAAAATGCATCATATTTATATTATGGAAAAGCAAGAAATGGTAAACAAAATAATATTATGCCAATAAACTAAATAAAACAGACTCATATCATTTACTTCTGTGCTTCACGCTTTCCCTCCATTGGCAAACACTTGTCAGGTGTTTGTAGGAGTGGAAGCAGGAGACACAAGGGATGATATGACTCAGTACTGATCACAGGGTAACATTTCAATGGATATATTTTCCAGTAGTACATGTGAGTTTTCATTTTAACTCCCTTCAGTGCTGGAACATATTTTTACAAATTTGGGGTGTGATTAGAGGGTTTTATTGATATTTGGAAGAGTCTATGGAGGTTATAAGATTAATTGTCAGAGTCTGTACTATTTTAACCCCTGCATGAGTTTCTGAAGCTGTATAAAAACACCAAATACTATGAATAAATATAAAAATGCATCCTAATACTGAAGGTATTAATAAAGATTATATGAACAGCTTTTTCAGTACTAAATTCAATCAGGGATGTGTAGAGCAGTGTAGCCAACTTGAACACAAGTACATACTAACACATTTATTGGCACTGAAGTCTTTTTCATGAAACTTCACAAAACTCAAAATTATTGTGGCCTTGTGTGTCCATCAATGATTTAATCTTACATAATACTCTCTGCACCAATTGTGACAACACTTCCCAATACTGTGGCCTGGAACCAAACTTGTAACCTTTTCATGAGGTGAGCACTGCAATAAGGTAATCATCATCTTAGTTAGTCTACAGTGATGGTGGTGGCTGTGTAGCTGTGGCCTATGTAAATAAGGTCAACAAACCACCACACTCACTGCCACTTTGTGTTTGGTCTCCGTGTTAGTCCTGTGATCTGGTGTGTCTCCTCACAAAGCCTGACACTTGATGGATCCTCAGCAGATCACAGGACTGGAGAGCAAAGGGAGATTCTAAACACAGTGGAGGTGATGACAGCACCGTGCGGACAATCAGTCGTTCACATTGTGCCCTCTGATCCACACACCCTCACTTATGCTATGTGTGTACATACTAGGAACATGTAAACAAACAGAGTAAATGCACAAAAGAACATTTCCTTCTAATTTGAGGTAATTCACATGCAAGATTTCTGCAATATATTGTGTCAATAGTGAGTCACTTTGACACTTCCACTCCCACACAGTGGTATGAGACAATCAGGCCACATACCTCAGGTTTCAGCTTTAGAAGTGAAAAAGATACAATATTCCTTTTGTTATAACAAATTTATATATTATTAGAGTAAAAGCCTCTCAAAGCTGAAACCTTAATGCATATAAGTGCCTCAATAATGAAATATTATAACACCACACAAGGAATGTATAAGATAAAACGTGCAGGACTCAAGTGTCCATGATAAAAAACACAATGCACACTGTCAACACATTCTGAACACATATTAATTGTCTCAACTCTTCACAACGCTGCATACAAAGGTGACACCACAGCACCTAACTGTCAGTGTGGCAGAACATGTTATGCCATTCATCCATCCAAGTACATTTCACTACTGAATTCCAAATATAACAATAAACATCAGAAAATGTACATCAGTTATTCTATATAAAATATTTCATATCCGAAAGAAATCCAGTTAAACAAATACACACTTCTCATTTCCTTCACTTCCACTGAACTACAAAAGAAAACATGAATTTATGGATATAAAATGCAACTAGCTTAAAAAAAACACATTTAATAATAGCAACAGTGCCACCACCAGTAAAATCACAGAGATTCCTATTGTTGATGGAAAACATTGTGTTCATATTGTAGCACTCAATTAATTGAATGCATATCTATAATCCCTCGTCTTTTGATCTTTCCACCACCAACCATTTATGTTATTATGACTTCACTGTGAAATTCATTCACCTTCAAAGGGCAAAGTTCATGTTGATTAATATTTTCACACCCTTCACGTACAGTATAGAATAATGTATTAATTAATTGTATTAACTGTTATATATTACAGAGAGAGAGAGAGAGAGAGAGAGAGAGAGAGAGAGAGAGAGAGAGAGAGAGAGAGAGAGAGAGAGAGAGAGAGAGAGAGAGAGAGAGAGAGAGAGAGAGAGAGAGAGAGACAGAGACAGACAGACAGACAGACAGACAGACAGACAGACAAGACAGACAGAGAGAGAGGGGAGGATATAGAAAATGAGTGCATGAAAGGAAATAAATAATGATGGCTAAATAATCTTCCTGAATAGAATACAATACAATACAAGCCTTCCTGAGGACCCCTGATTCTACTGTCGTCCTGAATGAGCCAGAGGAAGTGTAGTGACAGGAGAGTCAAGAGCCAAGCCTGACCACTCTCTCTCTCTTCACTTCCCTGGACTCGCCTCACCCTCTCACCAAACACTGGGGCCATACAGTCTGCCTCAGAGACACCAACGCTTGACACTTCACTGTGCAGTTTGTGCGTGTATTTACCTATATCTATTAATGGCTTACAGCACATTATATTACTGTATACTGATATAAAGCACAGCAGTATACTGTATAACAATTATGGCAGAGAGCCACAGCATATAAAAGACTAGTATTATGTCAGCAACAAAGCAAGGCCATTGTGACTAGGTGCTGTGTTGTGATACTGAACAGCTGTCTTCATAGAACTCTTCATAATAGACTCTTCTTCACATATTTATCACAGACACAGATTGCTCAGGTATCATTGAGATTCACCACAATGAGAATCTTTACTGTTACGGTCTATCACCAATGATTTGATTGACGATGGTGGACTAACCCAATATTTAACACTTAACACTAGAACTCAATAGTGCAGACATCCACCAACACAATGTGGTAGAGAAGGACTTGCCTTGTGGTGTGTGGGATTACAATGGCACTTTTAACACTGCAAAAGCTTTTAGCTATGTACACAGCCTCTTTGGATAAAAATTTGAATAAATATTAAAACTATCTTTCTAACAAGTTAAAAGGTTTCCCCTTCATTTTGGTCTGCACATAAGATAAAACTTAAACTACTTGTGTTACTAATTAAAAAATCTTATTTGTCCTCCCATCAAAATGAAATAAAGACCTTTAAGCAGCTACTCTTGACACCTGCACCCCTCACAGTCTCAGGAAAACAAGACTGATGGTTTGAGTACATGTAGTGTCTCAATATTGATTAACAGAATGTATGTGTTTACTGAGAAAGCTGCAAATGCAAGATAAGTCTACTGCTTCAAGGCCAATACTTGATGTGTAGTAGTATTTAAAAATATCCATTTTGTTGAGAATAGCATATTAAGTACAAGTAAATACTGTGATGAGATATAGATATACATATATTGCTGAAATATTCAGCAACTTTAACAACAATGAGCCATGCAAAAAGTTTCAGGTCCAGGTACATTTAGTTGGAAAGTAACTTCTAATCTGAGATTTTTTCAAAGGGTTACATTTTGCAAGAATACTTGGTTGATTCAACATATTCCATAGTCTTGCCATTTCCACGGGAACCACCTCATGACCCATTATCACCTCCTTGAACACACAGGGACTGTTGGCGCGGGGCTGGTAGCTGAACCCGATGTTGTCAGATGGACGAACACCAATCTTTTTGGCACAGATTCCTGTGAGGAAGACGTCTTCCAGGTGGAAATAAGGAGTGGTCACTGCAGTGTCCAGGAGAGGCTTGACCAGATCCCCCGACATGACATAGCCTGTGCCTGAGAGATAGTTTGGGTACTTGCCCTCTCGAAACATGTAGCGCGGCGTGTACCACTTGGACCACTGGTTGTGGATGGGCCGTGCACCACAGATGAGGGTGCCGGCCAGGAGGGACGTGGTGGCCGTCTTGTTGAGGAGGCTGTACTGCAGGTTGGGCACGTTGAGGAAGATGTCGTCGTCCACCTTCATGACGTACTGAGCCTTGCCACAGTGCTGCTGGACCCACTTCAGCATGAACACTGTCTTCAGGGTGAGGTTCGTGTAGGAGTCCACAAAGTCCTCCACCAACACGTCACCAAACCGCTGGCTTTCCTCCACAACTGAGCTGCTGAGAGGACGATCCCCAGCTGTCTTGCCCAGCAGGAACACCATCTTGGCTTTCCTGGGAGGGGAAGCATGTACTGTGAGGACATTGAGCTGCTTCTTGGTGGTTTTGTTGTTCCTCTGTGGTGGTTGGGTGGCGCTGGCAAGGACAAGAGAGAGGTCAGTGCCGGCCCACTGTCCCCACGTCCTCCTGATTGTGTCTCTCTGGAGGCTGTTGTTTATAGCACTGGGAACCATAATGATGACAAACGGTGGGTCTTCACACAGATTGGTGGGTTCCAGGAGTGCTGTGTGGCGGTCCGGCCTCACGTACACAGCAATGTCTCGCTCTGCACTGGAGGTCCACGCAAACAGTGGAGCTGAAAGATAGTGCAAACAACTATAGCACAAGAGTGATTTACACAATTCCACTTTCTTCATATAACACTCATAATAAGCCTCTCATACAATAATGTTTTGGATGTTTAACATTTTGCACTCAAATTATTCTCTCATAACTTTGGCACAGCTGTGTTTGAAAGTCTAAGCTTAGTATCATTGTAATGCTGAACAATATCATTACAAATATCTCTCTATTGAAAATACAGCCAGTTAGCAGCTTCTGAGTGTTTTTATTTATTATGAAGTCAAGTTAAAATCAGCATATGATAATAATTAACATTCATGCAGACTGATGGCAGCAGCAGCAGCAGCAGGAGGAGGAGGTGAAATCTGTGAACAATAGCACTCTCATCCAGTACATACCTAAGCAGCCTTTCCAGCCTTAGCATTTCACTATGTCATTGTTTAGAGCAGAAGCAGAGGTGGTGCTGGTGGTAGTGCCAAGAAATGCCAGGCCATCACAGTGCAACCAAAAGTGAGCAAATAAGGAAAATGAAGCATTTATAGGCTAAATGTTGAGTCGTCCTTAAACTAAAACATTGATCTTGTATTATCAATATTCATGAACAGAAGAATAATTAGAGGTCATTCAGAAAATGTTATTATACTGCCATGCACTTTTTTGTGAAAAGCAATAACATGACACAATGATGCAGGACAGGTATAGGAACACAGACACTACAGACAGCCCGACATGCCACAAGTAACTAGTGAAGCTGTGAGGGGCCCCATGTACAACCACAACACTCAATCCTGCAAGATACAGGTATGGATTGAAGACAAACATTCAAATAGGGGACCTGATTATATTTGAGCAGCATTTGTGGTTTGCAGGAGAAAGATTGTGAAAGCAGAAGATTATGTAGGCCACACCATAGCTGGCAGTGAGTGTGAAGGTTGACCGATAACAATGATAACTCAATACAAATGTCTATGTATCTAATAAATAAATATTATAGAATAATCACAAAAAAAGGTATGTAGTCTTAAGAAAACCTGTTATAAAAAACTGTTACTTATTTACAATTGAAAAACTGCCACATTGAACACAATCACGACATTCAGAGGTGGAGACATTTAATACGTACATACAAACAGATGGACAAAATAGTAACGGAAGGACATACCCCTCCACACTGCAGCTGCATTATTCAACCAAATGCGATGAAATGTATTAATGACTGCAGGAATAAAACTGTTGATCTGTCACTGTTATTATGTGTGTTAGTTAGTATGTGTGTGTGTCTGGGTAGTGGTATAGTGTTAGTATTATAATGGAAGCAAGCAGTAAGGCATGCAGTATTTCACATCACTGGTACTCAGGGTTAGGTTAGGCTGACATCATCAAGCTATTGGATAAATCATCTCTATATGACAAGATAAGCTTTCACTGCTAGTAAAAAATAAACTCATGGTGAACTAACTCACTTGTCTTTCGAGGAATTAAGTTGGCCATCTGAAAGAAGATGAAGACAAAGGCTGACAGGACCAGGAGAACGATGAAGACAGGCTGGGAGCACCCGGACCGCCTCCCTATGTAGGTCCGCTGGATGGTCCGGCCAAGGCGCCCACCTCCCATCTGCACCAAAACTCATGTCAATTCTAGCAGGTTCCAAAGGTCAGCCCATTTGGGACTACCAGCCTGATGCAGATAGAGAGACTGTACTATGATATAGGCCACTTTTAACAAGCTCTAGTGAAAGTGAATGGAGTGTTCAAAGGTGTTTTCATGCTTCTACACCATCAGTGGTATAAAACACCCATGAGAACCCAAATACTCAATGATAGAGTAAGGCGTTTCAAAATACAAGCCATTGCACGTGTGTCATTACTAAGAAGCATATTGACAGAAGCTTTGTGTGACGGCAGTGTGTAATGGAAGTTGTGTGGTAAATCAAAGCATTATAATTCAAGAATGATATTTATACTGTTATTATATTAAGTAGCTGATTCTCAAGGTGTCAATGAGGTGTTGTGGTGTGGTGGCGTGGTGGTGGCAGGGCTGCACTTACTGTGTTGTGGTAGTGGTGTCGACTGTCACTCCCATTGTTCTGGTGACTTAGGGATGCAGGAAGGGGAGCTAACATCTCAGAGTAGCATGCCATCGCGTGTTGCTTAAAAAATCTAGGCACGTACAAGGAAATAAATACAACGTAACTCAAGAAAGGTAGATAGAGCCATAACTGGTAAAACTTAGTGCATCATTAGTGAAAAAAAAAGGAAAAAATAGAGAAAAACTGTAGCACAATTATGTTTGAGTTTTGTCCACATTCTATGAAGTGCATAACCCGAGCCTATCATTCTCATAACACCACTTAATTGAACAGACTTGCGGAGATAAAGGAAAGCTGAAAAATGAAGTAAAGACCAACAATTCAAGGAGTAAATATACAATTGTACAACTAATGAAAGTTCTGTAAGCAATTGTGGAAGTTCACTCTTTTATACAATGGTAAAAATAGGCTTACTTTTGAATCTACCATGCAGGAATGGACCTTGTAAAATGTACTACGAGGCAAGTTTTTGTTAAATATGCAATAGAAGCTAAACTGGAGATAAGAAGAGGAAATGTACCTACAGTGTTTGAGGTGCCGAATCAATTAATAGCTGTTCGGGAGAGTATTAAGGTGAAGGAAGGTCCTCATCTTCATCTGGGCCCTGGAAATATGAAGCAAGTTAGAGGCAACAAAAAGACGGTACACTCTGGAACTCCCCACCTGATTCTGTACTTCCAACTTTCCATGACGACGTTAAGCACAGTAAGAAAGATTGTTTTTCCAGAGGTGTTACTTCATGGAACTCCCCAATGAAGTCTTATCTCTACTCCACCTAATCATTTTCTTATCAATTCTGCTTAGCTCATTTGGCGATTTAAATGGTACAGACTCTGGCTATTACTCCTCTTATTTCTATAGATCCTTCCTAATGCCAATACAATCGTCTAATCAGATAACTCATGGCAAGATGTGTCCCGGTACTAAAGAGATAAATCCTGCCATTTACTCATTTTTGTGCCCTACTCTTCTCAATGATCCTTCCTTCCACACACCCTCTATAATGAACCCTATGTAGTTTCCTTTCACCTATTTATACTACACTAAATTACATAAACTGACTAACAACCAGCTGCTACTAAGGGTAAACTGTACACTTTTTTTCCTAGAATTAACCAGACCTCCTATTTGTCTTTGCTACAATTAATCAACTGCAATTCCTCCCCTTATCTGGCGTACTTACAGAATTGGACTCCTTTTCCATCTCAAATGTTACTTTTCAGACATTAACCACAGCAGTACGTGACAGAGCGAGTCAACCCACAGGAAGCCACATGACCTAACACTGTTCCTCACTGACCTCACAGCTAATTCACCAGTTAGTCTTCAGTTTAGCAGGTTTAGCCACAAGTTGGTGGTGTGTGGTGCGTGAGGCTACCTGGGGAGTCCATTGCAGTGTGTGTGAGCCGTGGTGGTGGGCGGCTCCAGTGGGAAAAAAGGGGGAGATTCACGTGTACTGTATGGGGTTGTCCAGTTCCCCTTCAAGGCCACTCTCTCTCTCTCTCTCTCTCTCTCTCTCTCTCTCTCTCTCTCTCTCTCTCTCTCTCTCTCTCTCTCTCTCCGTTTATGTGTCCCAGCTAGTCTGCAGTGGTTAATGACAACAATTGTTTCCATTTTCATGTTTTTTTTTTTTTTTTCATGTGCCTATTATGACAAGGTAAATGACGGACCCGGAAAATGTTCTGTTATTACAAGGAAAAAATGCCTGAACGGTGTGTATTTATAGGTGATTATCATTGATGAGATTAGATTACGACTTGAGGAGCAGTTTTTTTTATCTTTGTAATGAGCTGCTGAGATTGTAATAGCCGAACTGTGTACCTACATGCCGAACTCGTGACGGCTTCCTTGACCAATGCTTTGAGTTACCTCTCTGTGGCCAGTGTCTTTTTGTAGTATTACTTTAAAAAAAATCATTATTATTAACGTGTAATGGTTATGATTATTTTCCTGTACCACTAAAGAAGTTACCCTGCCTGCTCCCATCCACACACGTCAAGTCAGCAGTCACCGCCGCCTCCTTCAATATTAACATTACGTATATCCTTGTCCTTCCACCACATGCACCACCTCACACACTCATCATTCATTCATCTTGTTTGTTAATGCATTTATTTACTACATATTCCCTAGAGTCACCATACTACTACTACTACTACTACTACTACTGACAAGCATATGCAACGTCATAAATTATTATATACGTGCTTAGATAAGAAATATGATAAGGTTGGGGAAGCAAAGAAATGTTGATCTTTATTTCGTCCTTCAGATAGCGACATACTTGAGATCCAAAGCAGGGTAAATAATAAACAGTGTTACACCAGCGACACTAACGGGGTTGAAGGCACAGTGAGAAACAAAAACAAAGCCACTGTTGATTGTATTGGTCTCAAGTTACCAAATCATTTACGTAGTATGTTGTTGATGTTATTGTGCATTGAAAAGATATTCTTATGCTTTCGTATTGAACCTTAGAGTCGCTAGCAAGGATATTATAAACCTTGGTCGCCAGAGTAAGTAAAACATTCAAGGATTCTTAGCTTAGTCTTATATGAGTGAAGAGATAAAGCTAGGTATTGCTGCATTCTGTGTTGTACATGGATACCAACATGAAATATTCATACTGAATTGATTTTCTATATATTTCACTAAAGTGGCCTCGCATTTTTCTCTGTTTTGTTTCTTAATGAGAACTATATTTAAAAGTTATATACGTAGATAGCTAGTTGGCTGTTTTTTACTAGAAATATTTTCTACATGATAATGCAGAACCCGTGTTGCACCATCACTGGAACCACAGACAGTTGGGAATTATGTGTGTGTGTGTGTGTGTGTGTGTGTGTGTGTGTGTGTGTGTGTGTATATATATATATATATATATATAGATATATATATATATATATATATATATATATATATATATAATGTGTGTGTGTGTGTGTAAACATGGAGATAGGCAATGATACGTGAGAGTTGGTCCCAGATGATGGAGCAGGCGGCGAGGAGGAAAGGCGTAGGAGGGAGTGAAGGACCTACGGAGGGGTGGGGGTGCTGTGACGCGACTGACGTGTTGGTGGTGGGCCGTGGGGCGGTAGTCGGGGGTTGCGGCAGCCAGAAAGCAGTAAACACGGCATAGAAACACCATTTTCCACATTATACATTGCTTTAATTTATGTAGAATACATTATATTGATTAATGCCAACGCCATGGTCTTGGAAGGAACTTGTGTGATCTGACATAGTCACAGCTGATTCGCTGCCACCCTTATTCCTCCTTCCTCCTGCCCTGTGACGTGGACGTGCCACATCACGCAGAGAGAGAGAATCTGTCCGTCCTGGGTGAAAGACGTGTACATCAGCAGTAACCACGTGAAGCGTACCAATAGAAGTGATAGCATAACAGGGTTCATTGTGTGTTGTACCAATGGAAGGCAACATAACAGGGTTCATTGTGTGTTGTACCAATGGAAGGCAACATAACAGGGTTCACTGTGTTGTGTCTCGGTGTGGTATTTGCCTTCATTTCATCCGGACCCATCCATGCTTGCTTAGAGGGAGATTCAGGGGCGTGGGAAGCGAGCGGAGACAGGGTACAGTGCTTGGTCTCACGTTCATTGCTTTTTTTGGAGGGAGTTCATTGCTTTTTTTGGTGTTGGGGGGAGTTTATTCATATCTATCTTGGCCCATTTTTTATGATCTTGTTTATTTCTTATCTACCTTTAAACGTACACTGGAAGAAAGTAATTTATCTCGTTTGCAAATGTCCTGGTTAGGCTGTAGTTTTCTGTTATTACGTTAGTCCAGATGGCCACACATTCAATTAGTAACCAGTGTTATAGAAACCTTAGCAGGATAGTCGACATTGGGTTTAATGAGCAGCCACTAAACGGAGGCAGATCATGTTGTCTCAGGGTCACAGGATTGATTATTCAACACTCTTCAACTTGAGATCAACTGGACTTCTTTCTCTCTCACATATACGAGACACGTGTCTTCAAACGTGCACGTGGAAATATTCTCTAACTCTGTCCTTGAAACTGAACAACATATTGACACAGGGAAGAGAAGCGTTATCATCAGACAGTGTAAGGCGGGCGATTGTTTCTGTGTAAGATTAGAAACAACAAAGTCATCGCTTTTGATAATGACACGAGTGGCTATCATCGGTTGCTCACCCATTCTGTGCTTGAGAAATGCTGCATGCTGCAAACACTTCACCTCACTTGCTTCTTTAAGGTTCACTGGATACTTATATTATTCAAAAGTTCATAATTTTGTTCTGTGTCTCCTTGAAACTCACAATTTTAAATTCTTTTTCTTTCCCTTTATCCTTCACTACCTTTAATAATCTACTTTTTTTTCCTTTTTGAATTATTTCATTCCTTTGTATCATCCTTGCCTTGTTTGATTCTGTCCCACTCGTTCTTCGTTGTCATTCTTTAGTCTTTCCGTTGCATTTTCAATCTATTTCATCCTACACTAATATTTCCCTTCGCAATACAACCTTTCTAGTATCATTTTTCCAACTTACTCCATCATTCGCAATCCAGTCTTTGCATTATCACATTCAATTTACTTCCTTTCGCAATCAAGTCCTCATATTCTCGTTCTCAGGTTAATTTATTCTCTAACTCTGTCCTTGAAACTGAACAACATATTGACACAGGGAAGAGAAGTGTTATCATCAGACAGTGTAAGGCGGGCGATTGTTTCTGTGTAAGATTAGAAACAACAAGGTCATCGCTTTTGATAATGACACGAGTGACTATCATCGGTTGCTCACCCATTCTGTGCTTGAGAAATGCTGCATGCTGCAAACACTTCACCTCACTTGCTTCTTTAAGGTTCACTGGATACTTATATTATTCAAAAGTTCATAATTTTGTTCTGTGTCTCCTTGAAACTCACAATTTTAAATTCTTTTTCTTTCCCTTTATCCTTCACTACCTTTAATAATCTACTTTTTTTTCCTTTTTGAATTGTTTCATTCCTTTGTATCATCCTTGCCTTGTTTGATTCTGTCCCACTCGTTCTTCGTTGTCATTCTTTAGTCTTTCCGTTGCATTTTCAATCTATTTCATCCTATACTAATATTTCCCTTCGCAATACAACCTTTCTAGTATCATTTTTCCAACTTACTCCATCATTCGCAATCCAGTCTTTGCATTATCACATTCAATTTACTTCCTTTCGCAATCAAGTCCTCATATTCTCGTTTTCATCTTAATTTATTCATTTTTTTCCCTGTTATTTTCGCCACGTCCGCCTCGTATCTCCATTAATTACCCATCAACGTGAGATCAGATGGATGTTGCCACTGATACCGAGACGCAGAGCAGAAATCATCATCATTACTCAGCCTACGGGACAAGATTTCTCCATTACCTCTTGTTATTATTGTCTTCTGCCTTGATTACGTGAGAGAGAGAGAGAGAGAGAGAGAGTAAGAAAGTACATCTAGCAGCAACCCCTCTCTCTTTCTCTCTCTCTCTCTCTCTCTCTCTCTCTGCGTGTGGGGACTGATAAATAGTAATCTCTGAAAGAAGACAACATGGAGAAGAGGAATTCTTTGGGTTCATATACAGGAAGTAACAAACACACAGCTTATCATATCTAAACACTGTTGCTGTGAGTTAGCAATGTTGGAAAGGGAGAATAGGTGATGCTAACGATTACTTTATCTTCCTTTTTTTTTCATTATTACTACTGTTATTGTTGTTATTGTTATTATTACTACCTGGTCAACCACCCTAGTAAAAGATGGACTGCTGTGGGGAAGGTCATAATATTATGCTCTGTCCCATCCTCCCTCCTTCCCCTCTCCCTTCCTTTATCACTACTTCACCTCCTCCCCTCCTCTCCCGTGTCAACATAGTGTCAGTTTGGAGATTGAATGCCCGTTCTCTCTTTTTTCTTTTCTTTTTTTTACCACACAAGTGAAGAATAGAGCTGATTAACCAACTAGATAAATAACGTAAAAGTCTGGTGGACCTTGGATTCATTCTGAGCCGGTGAAACTACAAACTGAACGTGAATAGTAAATCTGTTTCTTCCAGCCGTCAACATTTGGCATGGCATCTGAGCGTCTTGGAATTCTGTACTCTCTTATATAAACTTTTACCCCACGGCCTGCCAGCACATCCTCTCCCACTTAATCACTCGCTGCAAGTCCCGCCCCTCTCATTCCCTCATTTACTCCTCTCACTACTCTCTTGGCGCAGCGCAGCAAGCCATTAGCCTTCCTCTACTCCTGAGAGAGTGAGCATCTACTCGAAAGTAAGTTGAAATTTGGTTCTTTTTCCTCCTCGTTGTCCTTACTGTTGTTCCTGCCTCGGGTGTTGTGTTTGGAGGGTCTGAGTGAGTCTGGATAGTGGGTGATATATATTTTGATTTCCTCTGTAGTAGGATGAGGTTTGATTTGTCTCGCTCCTTGTTAATAAGCTGGTTGATACTGTAGTGCCTTTGTCGAGGGTGGTGTGTGGAGGGTCTGAGTGGGTGTGCGTGGCGGCTGTATTGTACTTTCGTCTCTGTAGTAGGATAAGATTTGGTTCACTTCGCTTCTCGTTGGATCGTGGGTCGTTACTGTAGTGTCTCTGTCGAGGCTGTGATGTGTGGAGTGTTTGATCCCTGGCTAGCTCTCTCAATGTAAAATGATAATGACCTGTATTCACCAACACCAGTTTCCAAGACCGAGTTCTCAAGAGTGTTTCTCTAGTTAGAGTACTGCAGAAATATTATCTAATGTGACTGAAACCATAAAAGCACTATTAAAAACGTGTAACTTCATATAAAGCCTTTTGGAAGTGTTTCAGAATATAATACAATTGTGTACTATCGACCTACTCTCTATGAACACCGCAGATGGCAACTTTCCCATTCCTAACCCATCACGTGGTACTTTGCCCGTACCACCCAATCCACCCATCCATGTGTACCGTCTTATCACACTAAACCCATTACACGTGCCTGGCACAGTGCCAAGTGTTTTTTGTGGCACGGGGCAGCCACTAACCTCTAGTTTATCATCCTACCTCGAAGTAATACGCCACTACGATGCACATTAACCATTAAAAGACCACCCCACTCCGCTCCCAATAGCTGTGTAACTGCGGTTGTCTCTCCCAAGGATTCTATAATATCCTTGGTCTCTCCTTACTGACACGTGACGCTCAGCCATCCCACAGCCACAGCACGGCCTCAGCATCCCAATGGGCGGGTGGTCACTGGTTACTCCCGTCCCAATAACACGTCTTGTATACCCTGTTCCCACCCCGGCTCCACCACGCGTTGTTTTCGTTCACCACTTGAGTCCTACGCCTCACATTCTCTCAGGGTACGCGTTTTGGTATTCGTCTTCTCCGCGTTGCTAGGCCTCAGCATCCTTAGACCTATCACTTTATTTGTCCTCCCTATCGTAACCCTGATAAGACGCTGCCAGAACAAAGCTTTCTCTTCCCAGGGTGATTTCGAAAGCAGCTGCTCCCTTAGTAGTCGTGTGTTTCCAGGTGATTATGATTAGATAGTGGATAATTTTCACTATCTGTTTTGGGAGACCTTTTAAAAACTATCAGTCATGTTTCTACAAGGGTTTCTTTATTATTGTTCTTTATAACCGTCCAATATTCTCACAACGACTATTAGTGAAATACCTTTAAACTAAATAATCACGTATAAACATTTATTTTATTATAGACAAGTTACCCAGATTTTTATGATGGTTGAAACACCACAAAGTATTAATCGCATTACTGCACGTTTACATTAGAGACTTTGACATTGTTATTATTATTATTATTATTATTATTATTATTATTATTATTATTATTATTATTATTATTACATTGCTTTATATATCATTTCAGATTCGCATAAAATTTGGTGTACATACATATCTTAATTGATCATGAAGCCCTCGCGTTTCATTAATTGAGAGAAAACACGCCCCCCCCCCCCCTCTCTCTCTCTCTCTCTCTCTCCCCTCTCCCCCCTCTCTCTCTCTCTCTCTCTCTCTCTCTCTCTCTCTCTCTCTCTCTCTCTCTCTCTCTCTCTCTCTCTCTCTCTCGCAACACTTGAAGAGCGCAAGGAATTAATGAGGGTAGTAAAGATGAAGAGAGCGTTCATTCAAGACCCACGTGCTGTCTATCCTCTGTTGCGTACAAGCGTGTGTCCTTGGTGTGGGTCTGCCTGCACGTATCGCCTCCTACCTATATGGTATATACTCTGACGCTGCTATGCTTGTTAAATAGCTATAGTTGTGGTTGCATTATTGATAGCTATCATTGTAAGCAACACAAACTGACAGCAGTATAAGGACAGGCGGGTGGTGGGTGTTTGGGGTCTAGGTGAGGAGGGAAGCTGAAATGAATATGCCGAAATATATAACACGGCACACGTATTAAGGTACTACGCATTAGCTTCAGGTGTTTCGAGCTAATCACTGTTGTATTGTTGCGCAGAGATGAAGAAGTGGGGCAAGGGAGAGTACTGGGGTGTGTCTTCAGACTACGACCCGGAGTGGCTGCTGACGGAGAACCAGAAGAAGCTCCGGGATGATCTGATAGAGCTGTGCAGGGTGAAGATCAGACCCCATGCGGTGAGTACTCAGATCCTAACCTATCGTACCTTTAGGCTGTCTTCACAGGAAGTTATTCTGGAGTCTGGACACTCGCAGGACTGGAATCGAATTTGACTTCCATGCTTTAGTGTTATTTCGATATCATTCACTCTTCCTTTAGGTCCACTGTGACAAGGAGTATGTGTTCCCTCGCGAGTCCCTCAATGCCATTGCCGAGCTGGGTCTGCTGGGCCTTCTGGTGCCTAAGGAGCTGGGTGGACTCGGGGAGACACACTTGTTTGCTGCCGTTATTGTGGAGACCATAGCGCGTTATGGCTGCCCTTCCACCGCCATGGTCTACGGTGAGTGTACTGGTGAGGGTGTTACTAGCAGGTGGTGTACATGTGTTGCTGTGGTAATGAGTGATGTGCTGCTCTCATACTCAGTCTTTTACATAGCTTTTCTAAGCCATAAGTCCTCGTGACAACCTCCATGTAACTCCTGACTGTTTGTTGATGAGAGGACTTATCAATTGCAAGGAAACTCTGTGCTTAGTGAAAGGGAGGGAGTATTGGTGTTCTGAGCTGATCTAGATAACATTCATTATTTTCTTAGTCTTTCACTGGTTGAGTATATTAATTTTCCACCACTAAAACTATATGCTGGAGAAAAAAATGCAGAACTTATAGGATGATTTTTATTGAACGAGATCCAAATAACACTCCTATTGTGGTCTGTCATTGGTTTTGTTCCTTCCCGAACAGTGATGCATCTCGGGGCCTGTTCTGTGCTGCTCTTCAGGTACCACAACAACCCAAAGGTGCAGGACCTGCTGTCCCGCCTCAACAAGGAGAAGCTGGTGGGGACAGAAGCGTACTCTGATCCCGCCACAGGTGAGCACATGCTGCTTTTGTGCCCTGTATGTCAGTCTAGAGTAATACAGCAGGGTTAGGATTTTCACGTAGATATATCCTGTCTGAGAGTGCTCAGTCCCTCCTTTCTTCAGTCAATTGCATGCCTTTATTAGTACCCAGCTCTACCCTGTCACTCCTTACTTTCACCTTCGAAATGGGTGAAAATTATGATGATAATTTACGATAGTGTGATGGATGCATGCATTTATCACAGACCCTAACCAAAGTGAATGAATAGCTGGCGTTGTCATGAGAGATGTTTGAGGGTTCATGCACTAAAACACTTAATGAACCATCAGTGTATGAACTGCTTTGTAATTAATGAAATTGTGTTTGTACAGGTGGCCACTTCTGGTTCCCAATGTCCTCCAAGGTGAAGACTGTCGACAAGGACAAAGTGAAGCTCCTTAAGTATGGTTCATGGGCCACCAGCGCCGGCCATGCAGACTGGTACGCCATACAGACACTGAGTCCAGACTTTGATGGGAACTACTCCGACCTCTCCTGCTTCCTCGTCTTCAAAGTACGTCACTCACTCACTCACTCACTCATCCATTTACTCACTGCTGTGTTCTCTGCTGTTATCACACATTCTGTTTGGATATTCACTGATAGTTTGGGGATATGTGGTACCACTTCAAAAATTTTTCAGTAATTCTTCATGATTGATTTTGTTGAACACACTCTCTCTCTCTCTCTCTCCCTCTCTCTCTCTCTCTCTCTCTCTCTCTCTCTCTCTCTCTCTCGTGTACTCATTTATCTTGGTTTGCTTCCAGGATGAGATTCGAGCCAACACCGAGGACTGGCAGGCCCTCGGCATGCACGGCAACATGTCCGGCCCGCTGGTGATTGAGGGAACGTTCAGTCTTGACCGCATGATTGGGCCTCGTGGGGATGGCCAAGTCGTGAGTAACTCTGCCACTGTCATTACTGGAATATGATATGAAATGAAGGCAAATTTGTTTTATAGGAGACTATTGCTATATTGAAATGAATAAGAAGTTGAGGATAAGCAATGAGTAATGAATGAACTTCAAACCATTAGGAAACCTTAGTGTTCATTCTCTACTGTTGGACCATTCTTTCCTCTCTCTCTCTCCTCTAATGACTAATATTTTAACCATCTCCTTCCCAGAGTAACGACGAGTGTGTGGACCCATACTTCCTGCTGCTCACCTCTGCAGCCTGGGTCGGCATTGCGTTGGCCTCCATAGACGTGGCCAAGAAACACGTCACACGCAAGGCTCACGCTGACGTGGGCATGAGGGTCTGTGACTACCCAACCATCCAGGTGAGACCATCCTGCCTCCGTACAGATAAAGTCCTACGACAGGTGCTGCTGAATTACCTTCTTAACGCTCAAATGGATAGTAGTTGTGTAATAATATTAAGGATGTATGCATGGCAGTGGGGAAAATGTGCTATCAAGGAAATTCTTCTCATAAATCAGATGTAAATTAAGATCTCTTTGGTATGTGTGGTATTGATTTCTGGATGGCTAGTGATTGATGAGAATGATTGATGACTTAGAGCATGAGGGAAGGAATTGTAGTGTTGTGAGAGAACTATTGGTCATAAATCTGGGAACATTATCACTTGTGGTACTGTATTGTGAGTTTATTCCTCAGGATTACTTCGGTGAGACAATGTGTGACACTAACAGTGCACGAGGACTGCTGTACATGGTGGCTGATGCACTGGACAGGGTCACCAACAACAATGACTGGTCTCTGTACCAAGACTTGAAATTCATTGCAAGGTTGGTGGGAAATATGATTAAAATGAATAGTTTTCTAATTTGTTTTGTTTGGAAAAGTACATTGAGCTGTTCTTGCTTCAGACTGTATTTAATGTACACCAAACAATGTCTATTTACACTCTCAATGCTTAAATCTGAGTGAAAATTAAATAAGCTTTGTTTCTACAGAACTAAATTCCTGCATTGGTTGTGGCAGCTCAAGTTTTCTACTGCAAAGGTTGTTAGTGATGTAGTAGACAAGATGTTACATGCTTGTGGTGGGACAGGATACAAGGTGAGCTCTGTGCCTCTAAGAATACCTATAAACATTGATACATTTTTGCATTTCTATGTTGTCATTTAAACAAGCCCTTTCATATACTGTAAATATTATTTCTTTCTTTTTCTCTCTGTCTCTCTCTCTGCAGATAGACCTTGGCATTGAGCGACTCCTGAGGGATGGCAAGGCTGGCTGGGTGATGGGTCCCTCCAATGAGGTGCTGCGCCAGTTTGTGGGCAAGACAGTGCTGGAAAACATTGATGTTATTGACTACTGGTGAGTTACCCTTTAATTTTTTCTTTGAATCTTTCCCACCACCACCATCACCACTTCCAGAAACCCTAATGAAATGGAAACATGATACATTTTAACTGCATTCTTAATCTGACATTTATTTCAGGGAGCAGAGGCCAAACCACAGAGCTGTGCATCACGAGATCAAAAAGATGAGCCATGCAGACAAGAAGAAGCTGGCCAAGGAGCTGATGGAGGAGGTGCAGCGAGAGGAGGCGGGAACAGAGCTGAAACATCCCTTCCAAGACACCGACTTTGAGAATCCATTCAACACCTGTCCACCGGCAGTTAATAACAAGGTGGGCCATGTGCAGACCTACCTGCTTCTTAAAACTGTTCTGATACCCTGCATGTCATTTACAGAGCAGCCCATCATTTATCTCTATACTGCATTATGTGGAGGAATTTACTAATGCTATGCTGATCTGCAGGTAATTAAGACGGCTGACGGCAAGAGTCACGGTCCTGCCCTGAAACCAGACACCTGGCAGCCACTCACCCTCAAGTCCAATATCAGTGTGAGTGACAAGATGGCCTCCTATGTGTTTGCACTGCCCAATGACACTGATCACACCGGATGTCTCGCAGGACAGTACGTTGCTGTGAGTATGTCCTGTTACCTCCCCCTGTTAAAAGTTGCATGAGGAGCACTTGGGTGTGTTTTTGGTTGAATAAATGTAGGATTATTTTAGTATTCAGGAAGCCTTGTTTAGGCAATGCTGAACATGTTTCAATCAGTACTTTATTATAATGTTCTCTCCCTTCTTCCTTCACACACAGGCAAGGTCGGTGATTAATGGCAAGGAACACATGCGATACTTCTCCCCCGTGTCTCCCCCTGATGAGTTTGGTATTATTGAGCTGGTGCTGAGGTTTGAGAACCAAGGCATCATGTCCCAGCACTTCAAGGCCCTCAAACCAGGTGGGATTATATAAAAAAGGCTTCAGTAATTTTTCCGTTTGATATATTTTCAATGGAATTAATTAAGTCTATTACTGTATCACTCTTCTAGTACAAAGAGCTTTGTTTCCAGGTGACCAGGTGGAGTTCCAGGGTCCTTGTGGAGGGTTTGAGTACTTGCCAAACCAGCTACAGGAACTGACACTGCTGGCCTCGGGGGGCGGCATCACACCAGGCATGCAGCTCATCCGCTCCATCCTCAAAGACCCCACTGACAAGACCAACATCAAGTTACTCTATTACTCTGAAAACTACAGTGAGATCCTTTACCGAGAAGAGCTGGATAAGTATAAAAGTGAGTAGTGTGTTCTCTGGTCCAAAGTACTGTACCCTTCAAATTTGTCTCCCATCCAAAGAAGCACCTTACTACTTCCCTATTCTAGAATAATCTGCATGGTGTCTTGTCAACTCTCGTATCACCCCTTGTTGTATCCGTTAGTCTACTGAAGTCAGAAAGAAGTGTCTGGTGAACAAAGAGCCTGGACCCTTTATTAACTGAGATTCTTACATAGCTTTTCCATAGATTGTTAACTGCAATTCTTATGTAGCTTTTTCATAGATGAATTTCAAGTCATTAAATCCATCTTAACCTCCTGTAAGTAGTGTTGTACTTTGACTATTATCTCATCAGCAGTAAGTAAATTTGATGTTGCTAATGAGATGATGGCTAAAGTACACCACCAATTTCAGGAGGTTAAAATGGATTTTAAGACTAGAAATTTAAATACAAAAAAACTACATAAGAATCTGTTAATATGTGTCCTGCAGATCTGAGGAATTCTATGCTGGGCCAAGAGGTCCTGAGTGATAAATGAGTTTGTCTGACAGTCAGATGATATGCATGACACTGCCTAATCCACTCCTATTGGGTCCAGCACTGTAATCCTTAAGTCTGCCAGGCTACCATGCTCCTCACTACATAACAGACATGACTACTTGTGATTACTGGCTGTTGCTTATGGGGAAGTGATTTGAAAGTATTACAAACACCATGCAGAATGTTAGTAACACTATATATATATATATATATATACCTTGCAGCCATTTTGAAGAGCCTTCTCTAATTTCCTCACTGACATTGGTGTCTAATCCCCTTCTCTCTTGGTATCTTGTATCTTCTTTCCTTCCTTACATTTCTATTTCTTCCATACCCAGGATCCTCTCTTCACTTGCTTCATCCATCTCGGCTGTGCTTCCTGTATCTTGTTTAAGATCTCTCCCACCTTCACTGTTCCTCTAATACTTGCATTACTGATTCTGTCGTGCCATGCCACCACACAGGAACAGGACTTCATATCTGGAAGGGACAAGGGACTCATTGAAAAAATTATACAATACTTTCATCAGTTTTTAGTAACTAAAGCCTCAAACCATATTGTAGTATTAACAAACTACATTGTGAGTAAATTTTTATACACTAACATTTGACAACTGACAATTTATCAATTTCTTTAGTACGTACTAAACTAGATGACTAAAGGTTAATTTTTCCACAAACCTTGCTATTAATGTGTTCTTGGCAGATGAAGACAGCCGGCTGCGGGTGGTGTACACGCTTGGTGAGGTGCCTGAGGAGTGGGAGGGAGAGGAGGGATTCATCGACACCAACATGATCAACAGTCACATCACAAAACCAAATGGCATCAACCACAAGGTAATCTATCATAGTACAGCCACACAAACAGAAAAAATGTAATAGCTAAGTTGCATGTCCCCCATCTTTATGCTCTTGCATTCCTTACAAAAAAAATTTATCTTCTTCCTAGAGTCTGAGTTAGCCTCATTCCATACACACTATACAGCTGATGGTTAAACAAAGGTTCTTTCTTACCTCACAGATTGTGTTGTGCGGCGGCCCAGCAATGGTTCTGTCGTCCCTGTACTCCCTCCGCTCCCTCGGCTATCCCTCTCAGTGCATGTTTGTGTACGGCCAGTTTGGCACCGAACAGGTCAAGACGGTGTATGGGAAGAACGTGAAGCTCTCCTCCCATCGCTGTGACAGCACTGTGTAATGCTGCTGCATACCTGAGGAATACAGGACATGGTGAAAATGCCATCCTGACCTGCTTGCTGGAGATGCCAAAATGTTTATCTACCTTACTAATATACAATTAGTTCATCTCATCTTGACTGCTTGCTATGCAGCCCTCCTCTCGACTTAATTTTGAGGAAAATATGTATTTTTATGCTATATTTTATATCTTAGAGTATTATTACTTAAAGTATGAATGATGAATGCTGTGCAATAATTTTGTAGATTCCATGTGTATCAAGAAAGCTTTAAAGGCCAAAATAAAATTATATATTCATTATTAACATGGTCTACTTTACCTAATTTAGAAAAAGGCTTAATTGTATGTAATATATATCACATTTACCAAGAAAGAATTCAATATACTTACCATACATATGACAAAAAGATGACCCAACACCAGCAGTGGGTCACCAGTCCATTTCAACTGAAGATGGCGGCGGCGGCGGTGGATTGTTGCCATGACAACTGCCTTATTCGGAAACTGGAAAGATGCACACATTACAAAAAGCTCTTTAATTATGCAAATTCAATTCCTGATGAGTTCGCTGGTCTACTAACCTTGCCTAAGCTTGTCTCCGTACAAATTACTAAAATCAGTATTACTACTTAGCGTGTATTCCCAGAAGGCAGAGAGGAAAGCATCTATGTATGGTAGGAAAAGAATATAAATTAACAGGTCGATGGTGGAGGAGAGATGATGTGATGGGGGCTACAGCTGTGAGGGAGGAGGAGCTGGAGAAAGATGTGTGTCCGGAGCTAATTTCAACACAGCAGGTGACGATTGGGGAGAGGAGTGGGATGATGGGTGGACGTATAGTAGGTAGTGGGTGGGCGGGTGGGTGGCATGGCTTGTTTTGGGGCGGTGGAGTGGGCCAGTGGCGGTAGGTGAGTGACGCACGCCTTGCAATGTCACTGTAGACTACCTATCAATTGCACGTTTGATCAAGTGACACGCCATTCCTGTAAACGAGTGGGAGACAAATATGTACACGATATAAACGACCCAAAAACTACACCAATCAAGAACTTTTCACAAATTACACGCGGTGAATAACTTTCGAACCGGGGATGAACCACTTGTACTGCTTCACGCGGCTGGTTGAACTGAATACCGGCGCCGCCACCACCACCACCACCGCCACCACTGCCACGCCAGCCTGCCCTATCCATGCCTTGCCTTTCCAACTCAATATTCATGTTAACTGACTGAACTCTGAGCTACAACGTGATGAACAAAATTCGGAATACGTTGGGTGGGCAACAAGATGAACAATCACTGGGCGGCCCCCTACACCAATAAAAATCTAACCCCAGATCTCCATAACACATGTCAATATATCCCAATAAAGAAAACCCTGAAGAAATCCAACACTTGAAAGAACAACAGCCATACTTCACAATTAATAGACACAAATAGTCACGCTTTTCTCACCATGTCCTCGACCACGCCCTCCTCCTCCTCTGTCTGGATCGCCACTGCCAGCTCACCGCCTGGGATTGGTCCTTCCCATTCTCCCTCGTCTCCACCATGCTCCAGCAGTGTGACGTACAGCGATGCCATTGGCCAGACACAAATACGTCATAGGCACGTCATGACTAGGGATGTAGTTAAAGTGGTTAAGGTGAATGGGTAGTTGGATGGGAGAGTGGATGGTTTGGTGTGTGGATAGCTGGATGGATGGCGTGCAAGTGAAGTGTGGATGATGGGTTTAGTGTGGGTGAGTAGGGTGGATTGGATGATGGATGGGTCTATTGAGAGAGAGAGAGACGAGAGAGAGAGAGAGAGAGAGAGAGAGAGAGAGAGAGAGAGAGAGAGAGAGAGAGAGACGAGGACAAGGACCAAAAGAAATTGAGAAGGACACAGCAGCAACAGGATGAGGTGAAGGAGGAGGAGAATGAAGAAGAGGAGAAGTAACAGGATAAGAACATAATAAGTAAATAAGGAAAGCTGCAAGAAAGAGGAGAAGAGAGATGAGAACAAAAAAAGGAAGAAAAGGAGGAACAGAGAGGATGTTAAAGGAAAACAAGGAAAATAAAAGGAGAAAGAAGGAGGGAAGAATAAGTAGGGACAAGAAAAAATAAAGCTGCAAGAAGAAAGAAAAGGAAGAAGAAGAAGAGGACGAAACAAGGAAAATGAGGAACGGAGAAGATAAACAAAATCTAACAAGAAAAATAGGGAAATAACAAGTATAATATGAACGAAACTTTAAAAAAATAAGCAAGAGCGAAAAAGAAAAGTAGGGAAGATCTGACAGAAGATAATAAGTTGGGATAGTGTGCTTTTTGTTGCATAGAAGAGGAGGTGCGGGCTGTTTACTGGTCATATTGAGTGAGTGTGTGTGTGTGTGTGTACAAGGGTCTTTTATTCTACCATGTGTGTATGTCTGCGTCTGTGCAAGTATGGCCTAATTCCCAGTAACATACATAGACGAGAGAGAGAGAGAGAGAGAGAGAGAGAGAGAGAGAGAGAGAGAGAGAGAGAGAGAGAGAGAGAGAGAGAGAGAGAGAGAGAGAATTTCATATTTAGAAACACTATTCTCACACCACAACTATTGGTAAGCCACATAATACGGCTATACCTTCTCAAGAGTGGTTTTTTTTTCTCTCTCTCTCTCTCTCTCTCTCTCTCTCTCTCTCTCTCTCTCTCTCTCTCTCTCTCTCTCTCTCTCTCTCTCAATACTATAGAAACCTTTTTAATTAGACATGATGATGATGATGAAATAAAAACAAACCGACCCAACAAGCTAAAGAAACAAACACACACAACCTTCACGGGGCCTCTGAATGTCCCTGAAGGAGGCGCCGACGAAGGAGGAGGATGAAGAGGAAGAGGAGGAGGAGGAGGAGGAGGAGGAGGATCGCGGCGCCAGCAGTGAGGGCGGCATTACATCAACAGACCCACAAACCCTCATAAATGGACAAGCCACTGAGGGAACGAGAAGGGGAGAGAGGGAGAAGTATACGCAGGGTGATGGATAAACAAACACAGAGGCAGCCTTGACAAATACCACAGTACCAGAGAGAGAGAGAGAGGGGGGGAGGAGGGGGGGAGATAGAGATAGCAGTACACTTACCACTAGGAAAATTAAAAGGAGCAAGAAACGTTTAATGTTATGTTGTAAGTAAAAAAAAAAAAAAAAAAAAAAAAAAGGAGTGTAATGAAGATTTTAGAAAGGGTTGGTTTTTCTTTCTTCTTCTTTCTTTCTATCTTTACGTTATTGTTATCTAAAATGGAGAGAGAAGGAAACAATATGAGTGAATATAACAAACAGGTGGTTAAAGGAACGAAAATATCATATAAATGAGCTCAGCTTCTCCTCCTCCTCCTCCTCTTCCACCTTCTCCTCTTCCACCTCCTTTTGCCAGTTAACAATACACTGTAAATATTTACGCTTTTCACGTGTTGGAAGGGATGTGAAAAACCCAAACAACTGCAAAACAAGAATATAATGATGAAAGCACTCTTGAATCGCTCAAAAGAAGATCCAGTAATTTTAGAGCAGATAAATGGACGAATGACTAAACAAATAAATAAATAAAAAAAATTACAGGAGTAAATGCTAAAAATACTTCAAGAATGCACTTCAAGATATCAAAAGATTCATTCATAAACCAGTTAAGACGCAGTAGTTCTTATAGTCTTGCATCACTTCATCTTTCCGTCACATGTTTGCATTATACTATGACCGTGGATGAACATTATTATTATTCCTTTTACCATTACGTACTGTTGCAATAAGTTATAACACCTCCCCCAGTACGTTAATGGGTTGAAAGGCGAGAATTACATTATTTCATTTACATTTACAAGAATGCAACATAATTCCATTTAGTTTCATAAGAATACTGCATAATATCATTTAAATTTGTAAGAATATCACATCATTTCATTTACATTAACAAGAACACTACATCATTTCATTTACATTTACAACGATGCATCATTTATCTAGATTTACGAGAATATTACATCACTTCATTTACATTTTCAAAGAATACACCATCATAGCTACATTTACAAGAGCATTACATCATGTCATTTTACGCTCACAAGAATATTACATCATTTAGTGGATGGACAGCCATATATCAAAGAAGGGGTTGCCACGCACCTATAGCTCTGTTAATGCCTTCTGGGAGTCTCTCTGATCTTTTCTTTTTTCTTATGTTGTTTTCATCGTTATTATTATTGTTTAGTGAAGGTTTTGTATTATGAACGAGAGAAATACTAACAAAAACTCAGTAAATAATCTATGTGGCCTTTGAAAATTGTCTTGCTGAGAGAGAGAGAGAGAGAGAGAGAGAGAGAGAGAGAGAGAGAGAGAGAGAGAGAGAGAGACCTAAACAAAGCAAACGGAAATA
>CM035219.1:2269358-2314319 GCA_020233015.1 Callinectes sapidus
CTCTCTCTCTCTCTCTCTCTCTCTCTCTCTCTCTCTCTCTCTCTCTCTCTCTCTCTCTCTCTCTCTCTCTCTCTCTCCGTATCTACGAGGGTCTGATGAGAGCTTGACACTAATAAAGGTATTGATTCTGGTCTAGTTAGCCACTTGAGGTCAAACGAGGTCAGGTCAGGCCAGGTCAGATCACTGTACATCACTGTGCGGTGTGAAGGTGAGGAGAGATATAGATGATGATGATGATAATAATAAGTGATAGTAATAATAATAATAATAATAATAATAATAATAATAATAATAATAATAATAATAATAATAATAATAATGTAAGGTCTCTCTCTCTCTCTCTCTCTCTCTCTCTCTCTCTCTCTCTCTCTCTCTCTCTCTCTCTCTCTCTCTCTCTCTCTCAAACACACAAAAAGGCACAAAACTACACTAGATCAAGACGATAAGAGAGAGAGAGAGAGAGAGAGAGAGAGAGAGAGAGAGAGAGAGAGACCACCCATGACAGGCCTCCATCACACCACAACAACAAAACATCGCATGACTGATCTGCTTATAAGTCGGTGGCGTGTCTGACAAAGAGAGGGAGAGGGGAAAAGGGGGAGGAAGGGAGGGAGAAAGAGAGCTAGTGAGGGGAAGCCGGGAGAGGGGAGAGGCAAGGGGCGGGGACTTCCTAAACCAGCCACCACCAGCAGCAGCAGCAGTGAGAGAACAGTCGGGAGCATTCAGCAGTGAACGGTGAGGGAGAACCAGTGACTCGTGGACGTTGGTGGCGGGAAGGCAGTACGACGCGTCTTTGTTATCACTTCTTTCTCTTCCCTCAGTGAGTATTGACTGTCACCGCTACGCTCACCCTTCACTCCTCATCTCATAATCCTCTCCCATCAGTTTTTAGGGGTTTAGATCGCAAGGATAGTCGGGAAATTGGGGTTTGTGGCAAGGGGAGGTGGGGAAAGTTCGATTGATGTAGTGGTTGACCGGATGAGGTGGACGGGGCGCGGAAAGGAGGAAGTGTGAGGTGGTGAGGTTTGAGTCGCAAGTTTAGGCCGCAGGAAACCATTCATCAGGCTCATTTAAAAGCGATGCGACGTTGTGTGTGTGTGTGTGTGTGTGTGTGTTATTCTCCTTAGTTCATTGCTACCACTTAACATTCCCTTATCTACTTTCTTGTGGGTTACAACCAAGAATTCCAACAGTGATTTCTAATGGGTTCTGAGGATAGTTGGGATAGATGACGATAGGTATCTACGTATGGATTTATGTATGTACGTACGTGTGTATTAGAGTGGCATGAGTATACAGTAAATATGGGTGTTCTCTAGGATATGGAAAATGCTCTCAGGGATTCCTCGACAATAGAAAGATTTGGAATCGACCTATCCATTATCTCCCTTTGCGCCGCTTCTCGCTAAAGTGTCTCAGAATATTACTCCTTCGCCTACACGGAAGTCTAGGATATTGAAAGAACAGTCAACACAAACACACGGCATTTTCTTACTCGTGTGTGTGTGTGTGTGTCCCTCAAGGCCGCTGTGTCAATGGGGCTACAAGGACGTGCCCTACTGAGCTAATGAAAAATTAAGACTCTCGAGAACGGCTAAGAGGAGGAACTGTTTGTGTGTGTGTGTGTGTGTGTGTTCATGATTGTCTCGGTGATAAATCTAATGTCAAGCACGTTAAGAAGTCATGATTGTCTCGGTGATAAATCTAATGTCAAGCACGTTAAGAAGTCATGTAAGTAAGAATAAACACTATACAGAAATTATTAGCTAACTTCCCACGTCCTTTTTTCCCTTCACCCTCTTACATGAGTTTGAGAAGCTGTATAAAATCGACAGTAATAAACAGAGTGAATATGTAAACGCTTCCCTGTACAGATGTTACGACCAGCATTAAGAAGCGCTTTGCCCTCCCTCGCTGTGACTATTCAGGGCCACAGAGATGATTAGCCGGGTTCTCACGAGTGATCCTCCTGTCAATAATGTAGAAACTTCCTTAATGTCACTAACCGTAAAGACAACCTTGAAGACCCGTGTCACGTCAGGTGGAGCCTTTTCAAAGTGCGAAGGTGCAGTGAGGTGTTTTAGGGTTTTTAGTTACTATTTTCTGACAAGGAGATGTACCACCATATCAAGAGAAAATCGATTAATGGATTGTTTTATCTTGAAATACGATGACTAAGGCGTGTTTACCTCCTGGCTCAGATATGATCAGACACCATGACGATTACCCCCCCCCCCCCTCTCTCTCTCTCTCTGTCTGTCTCTTAGATAAGGAAGTTAATCAGATCCATCAAGATAAGAAATTAGATGCACTCGTTAATTTATCGTTTTTTATCTTAGCTAAATCTTACTGTGAGGGGTTATTATATACGTAGTAGTAGTATAAAAACAAATTAACAATAAATCCAAATCAAAGACAAATGAGAAGTAAATGAAGTAATATCAGGTGTTTCTTATCTGATCTGTATACGTGTGCATGCATGTGTGTTTTGCAGGTGTGTGGCAGCATGAAGGGTGCGTGTGCGGTGGTGGTGGCGGTGGCGGTGGTGGCGTTGATTAACCTGTCCGAAGGATTCCAACCACGACGTATCTTGTTCGCCAGGTGTTCTTCAGGTGAGACAGACACGCACACACACACACACACACACACACACACACACACACACACACACACACACACAGTGCTTTATTCTATTGCAAGCTTGATTTTAAGTTTTTAAGTTTGTTAGCCGGTACATACTACTAATCTTCCCCTACTGTACCCTGTATATTTTTAGCTCTCAAGCTGCCTATATCAAAATGAACTGTTTAATATTATTATTGATTTATTATTATTATTATTATTATTATTATTATTATTATTATTATTATTATTATTACATACAAATGCATATACCATTACCATAACTCCTATTTTGATGTATTGTTTGTCATATCCCATCACTGTTATCTTTCTTATCTTGTTATTTCACATCCTTATCTAAGCTGACCTAAGATATATTACTACTATTCCCCTTGTACTGCCTAACCTATACATTACTACCACCTTCCTTATCTTAGCCTATTTTATATTTCTTCTTTTAACTTCCTAAACTAACATGAATTACTGCTGTTGCTAATCCCATTCTCCTTATCTGAACTCCTGTAATACTACCATCCTCTCTAAGCACCTCAACTATTACTATTATCAATTGATAACAACATAGGGAAAATTTAAACCTTCTATTAATTTCTTTTTCTGGTAATCTCTGAAACTCCCTACCTGCTTTTATGCTTCCAACTTCCTATGATGACTTATTTAAGAGAAAGATTTAAAGACATTTCTCCCTATCTCTCAGCTAACTCTTTTGTACTTTAAGAGGACTGGCAAATTCGTGGGCTTATTATTTTCATTATTTTTCCCCCCCTTGGCCAGCTTCTCCCTCTTGCATTAAAAAACACTGAACTAATTGAAACTATGCACTATTACTATTACTGCTCTCATTGTTATCTCCCTCCCCTTGTTTTTCAGAGGAGCCAGTGCCTCGTGCAGTGTTCATGACCTGTGCCAACAGACGTGGTGTGTGTGATGTCAGGTTGGGCCACACACATAACCTACGGGCTATCTTCATTCCACGTAAGGTCGTGATGTGGTAGAGTAGTATGCACTTACACTCTTTCTTTCTCTCTTGTCACTCTAACTCAATCTAATCTTTTAAATCTAGTCTTCTTTCTCTTCATTCTTAACTCTCTCTCTAACTGACAAACTTTCTACAGCTTCTCTAGTGGAACCAACCTAACCTAAACCTTTTTTGATCACCATTTGTGTTGCATAAAAAAATGAATGAATAAATGAATAAATAAATACTTCAAGGTGGACTGAATCAGAGCATCAATTTATATGACACGGCCCACACCAACAGAACGCAACTCAACGGATGTCGACTCTTATGTGAGGTGGAACTCATGGATAGAGATTTCCCTGCCTGAGCAACAGAGAGACGCATGTGATGGGGAGATTGACTGCCCAGTGGTGAAGGGGAATATGACACACTTCACCTACTCCCTTTACATTCAGAACTTTTGGATAAGGGTGAGTGGGATTTCAATGCTATTTAAAACATTTATTACCAGTATTATTTCAATATTATCAAAGGAAAATTTATTGCTAATGTTCTTTTTGGCATTATCCTAAAGAAAATTATTTATCCCACTTGTACTTCACCGAACAGAAAGAGTACCCGGTGATCTGGTCACTGACAGACCGAGAGACAGATGAACCACTGCTGTGCTTCCGATTCAAGATCAACATTATATAGCAAGACCACCACTAGACCAGCTAACAACGCACCTAGACAGACTCACTAGTGAACTGGCCTTACCTTGGCTTGCCCTTGGGTCAGTCAACCTGCGCCACGCCTTGCCTTACAGTGTCTCACCATCACCGCCACCTTAGAAGGCCTTGCAGCTCCACTATTTCAAGGGTTCAGATTTCATAATCAGTCTTCTCGGTGATAAACAGGGAAACCTCAAGCTATTCTTGTCCCGGCACGTGTTGGGGCGTGTTTACCCTGCAGCCAAAGCTCCTAAAGCCTGTGGGGAGAGACACCTATTGTAAGATGAAATGGAATCATTGATAAAGTAAGAAAACATGTTTGAATTAGATAATAAATCAAATGGAAGCTGAGGTTCCTTGATGTTAATATTATAATAAAACATGGTATTTTTTTATATATATAGATATAAGTAACTCAAAATTTTATCTAAACTTTAGAAATTCAATGGAAAAATTAAATTGCAAAATAAATATATTTGAATAAAAATAACGTTTCTTTATGATGGCATAACAATGGATTCTATTCTGACGAAGTACATAGAACTTTAAGAAACAGTGCCTTTCATCTTGCTCTTTTCTACATTCTTTGAAGTGTTACACTTACTACATATTATGAAGGCTGCCTTGGTCACTCTTTAAGGGCATCAGGAAGCTGATCTGCAGCAAAACAATCTGTAGCCCTGATGGGTCCTTGCTGGGGTGGTGGGGATCAAGCATGTCACCAGAATACAAGCCACTGGGACCACAAGAACCATCAGGTACCAAGGTAATTGTGGGGTCCCTGTCCTCCCAGTCACTACATGTACAGTATACACGTCTCTCACCAAGAGACCCGTACTCTGCTCCCTCTCAACACAACACATGTATCAAATGAAGAGGTATATATTACAGAAAGCAATGCCATGTTTGGGAAGACTGAAAAAGGTTAGGCAATCAAAATGTTCATGTATTCTATAAAATGTGTATTTCTTGGTTACTATCCATATCACCACATCTTATTAATCAACAAAATTAATAATATTACGGTGAATAATACCTTCAGTACACTCCACTAGAGTACATATTAGTGCCATAATCAATCAATGTGATTGTAATTGTAATCAATGTTCAGCTCAGAGAGGAGTGTGTCTTGGATGGCAAGACTATTTTCTGAACGAATCCAACACACACACACACACACACACAAAATCACTTATTTTCTCATAATACAAATTCTTAATCTATAAAAAGATATTAAAGTATGATACATCTTATCAATCTGAAGCTTCATTAATACTGACAATGGCATGCACAACACACGTCATCAGCAGACAGTGGTCAGTCACAGCAGAGCAGATTCACCATCCTTGGATGGACTCACTGTATGCACTGTGCACTGTTTCACTGTCTGTCTTGGCTTTCTCAAATGCTACAAGTCAATTTTTAAAGCCAGTCTGTTGTGTTGCTATAAATGCCTCTTTCAGCGGTAAAATACTTGAATCTAGACTGAACATATTTGAGGCTAGAGCTCTGGACTGCATTTACTGGTGCATCATTCTATCTGCATGAGAGTTCTCTTCAAAGGCAGTGATAGTGGCAGTGGTGGTGGTCAGTGCAATGTGATGGTGTGCTATTAAAGTTTAGACCACCAGACCAGTGAGAAAAATAATGCATTCAGAGTGAGACTTGACTCTAACCAAGGATAGAAAACTATACCAAAACTCAGCATGATAACTGAAGAAATCTCAATGGGCATGGCCAACATTTATAATAACCTTATAAAATTTAGTCAAATGAATGGAACTTAATTAAAGAATATCTCATGGATGCTATTTTAAAAAGGTTTATGAAAAATATCACATCTCATTTATGAACAACATATCACATTTCATCGTATC
This sequence comes from Callinectes sapidus, assembly GCA_020233015.1. Taxonomy (NCBI): domain Eukaryota; kingdom Metazoa; phylum Arthropoda; class Malacostraca; order Decapoda; family Portunidae; genus Callinectes; species Callinectes sapidus. The sequence goes on from CM035219.1 coordinate 2,275,550, forward strand.
TACAAAAGATGCCCTTACTAACATAGCAGGGGCCATATCAAGAAAATAGACACAGCCAGAGACAACAATGGACTCTAGGCATGAGTGTCAGGATCAATGAAGAACAACTGGCATACCAATAAATACAGTGATGGTCACACAAATACAAAAAATACACAGCCATAATCATGAAGGAATCTTTTTATGAAAGGATAAATACATATAACTGAAATGAGAAGGTAACTAAAGATCATAATAAATGACAGAGAAAGCAATGTGCATTCTTGATGAAGCAGAATTGAGAGAAAAGCTGGAATTGTTATGAAATTCAATATAAAGGTAAAGGATTTTGATACAATACTCAGGTAGCACCAAAATTGAAAGGTCTCACTGGTTGTACTGAAAAACAGAAAATCATTATCCTGGTGGTGAAACAAAGAGGAAGGAGGAAAACCCACCATTCCTCACCACACCAAGACAAAGAACTATGCTGGTGGTGACAAGAAAAGGATCCAACACATCTCACCACACCAAGACAAAGGTTGGTGATGTGCATTATCTGTGTGTGTTGATCTGTTTGAGCAAGGGCACCAGGGCCGAGGTGGCGGTCAGCAGGTGGGTGATCCGAGGTACTGACTGCTGGTTCAGACTCAGACTGTACATTTGCTTCAGTAGGCTCAGGTCTGGCCCAAGAGGATTCCTGTAAAGAGTATGGTACAATGGATTAAGTCAAGTTAATAGAAGTGAATGGATGCAAGCTACAAACAACACAAAACTGACTGAACCAATAAATGTAGATGCTCAATAAACAATACACTCTCTATGTTTCTTGTGTCCCTGAAAATATCCAAACTTTCATCTCTGCAGCTCTTACTGTACTTCTCTTCATGGAAATCAACCTTTCATTTGCATTAGCCACACACAAACACACACACACATACACACACACACACACAAACACACACACACACAGGACACACCAAGAGTCAGCTCACCCCTTCTTGGATGACCTCCCTGAAGAGTGTATCTTTATTAGCGCCATCAGGGAACTCTGCAGCTTCTTCTCAAACACAACCAGCAGCTCCTGAATTTTGTCATGGTTCTCTTCCTCCTCTGTCCGTGGGGAGCTTGCCTCACCACTACTTCCCCTGGGGCTGCTGGCGTCCTCTGTGGTGGTGCTCTCTCCCTTCCTGGCCTGGGTGGCATCAGCAGCAGCCTGAGTGGTGTCACTGCAGGGCTTTGGGCTGCTTCTGGCCTGGATGAGGGACTGACTGGTCTTCAATGCCGGGATGCAGTCCACCAACAACTGGATGATTGACAGGTGCAGCTTCATCATCAGCTGCTGATTGTGAACTCCTGCAAATAAAGATTAATGTGTTGTCTGCATCTCACTTTTTCATCACTTTCTATATATTTTGTCTTTATTACTTTCTCCTTTCCTATTCTGGGTTTACCTGTTGTTTTCTTTACTTTTCTGAATGCTCTCCTTATACTCCCTGCTATTCTATTCAGTGTCAGTCTATATTCCTAGTGACATGAACCAAATTTGGGTGCATAGTGACATACATGAAATATACAGACCAGTTTGCCACCTGTACCTTGCAAGTGATCCTCTATCAGCACTGCCTGGTCCAGCTGCACCTTCAGGATGTCTATAGGATTGTCCAGCTGCAGGAACAGAGCAGCTGCCTTCTTGTAGTTCAGTTCTGCCAGGTGTCTTATATTCTTCATGTCTCCTTGACCTTGTCTGTCACAGGAAAGCCATCTTATCATCAACAAATCAAAATACAACACATTTAAAATTACATTATTTATGACAATTCTAAATCCTACCGATTCACAAACAAGTACATCTAGTTCCCTAATTTCTCTCCTGTTTTCTTCAATAACCATAAGCAGTTGACAATGAACAGTACAACAGTCATCACCACCTCACACTGCTATGGTAGGCTGTATGCTGGCCAGTCTGGAGCATAGCAAGAGATAGCATTACCTCACACTGTTGTGGTATATGCTGGCCAGCCTCATGTACACCACCGCTGCCCTGTACTGGTAGAGAGGCTGACGAGCACCTGGAGTCTTCACATCACAGTACTTGAGGGCCTTGGTGAAGAGTTCTACCACCTCTCGGGCAACATCCTTTCCTCCCTGCAATGTTCACACCATTACGGAGATGTCTGGAAACTAAACTGTGGTGGTGAACGTAAGTGTGTGTGTGTGTGTGTGTGTGTGTGTGTGTGTGTGTGTGTGTGTGTGTGTGTGTGTGTGTGTGTGTGTGTGTGTGAAAGTGCACAATTTTTCCTGGTACATGTGGACAGAGAGGGAAGCATGTCAGTCAGTAATGAAAGGAGTGGTACCAGGAGTGGCAGTGCTCCTCACCTGTGGCTGAAGGGGTGGATGGTCCTGTAGTAAGGAGCCCATAGTGTAGAGGGTGGTGCCATACTCCCACACCACCAGCTCCCATATCTCCTCATTCTTCTTCCTAGACTTGAGTACTTCCAGTGCCTTCTGATACTCCTTCAGTGCCTTGTGGGGAGAGAGAAATCAGGACTTGTTTATGTACTATGTCAAGAAACACTGGCACTAGAATACTTGTTAATTGACACTCCACATTAGTATATGGTAAACTCTGGCACTCCCTACCTGCTTCTATATTTCCAACTTCCTATGACTTGACTATTAAAGAGGGAGATTTCAAGACATTTGTCCCTGTCTTTCAGCTAACTCTTTTAAACTTTATCGGGACTGGCAAATTTGTGAGCTTTTAATTTTCACTCTTTTTTTTCTGCCCTTGGCCAACTCCCTTTCTTACATAAAAAAAAATACCTGTTCATAGTAAAGCCGCTCAGGGTTGACAAACTGCCGTGGCTCATCCTTGGGGACAGAGTGGAAGGCACACAGACGCATCAGCCGGCCAGTGTTAGAGAGGAGCAGGGCCACATTAGCCACATCCTTCACCTTCTCAAAGCTCTCCAGGCCACGACACAACACCTCGGCACTCTTCTTCCATAGCTCCTCTGCTCCCTTGAACCCAATGCTCTCCTCACACAGCTCTGCCACAATGAGATACTGTGTTAAGATGAACAGCACATACAGCACCACCAGGAGAGAGGGATAACGATTCTGATTTCTTCCTCATACAGCTCAAGTAGAATGAGATACTGACTGAATAGATACACATTGATAATTAAGAGCTCATTTGTTTATAAATACGAGAACACCTCAGCCACACAACTCCATAGTACCCTCTCCATATTACACCTAAGTTCACAATAACATCACAATACAATGATAAGATAAATACCTCAGCAATTCAGAAACACAAGAGCACCACAACTATACATTACCCTTATCACATCACAAGCAAGACTCAACTTCAGCCTGGTTCATGTACATCACCCTAAGTTTGCTGGAGACCTATGATAGATAAATAACCCAGTAATAAACGCAAGAACACCACACCCATACATTACCCTTTCTCTATCACACACACACACACACAATGACATCATAAACAAGACTCACTTCCAGCCTGGTTCATGTACATCACACCCAGTTCATTGCAGACATTTCCCCGGCGTCTAGCAAGGAGCATCTCTGCCTCAGGGTCAGCCACCACCAGCGCCTCATCAAAGCAGGTCAGGCTGAGAGTCAAGGCTTCCTCCACGTCACACGGCATCTTGATAGTTCGGATGCATTCTGTGTTGCAACGGAATTGTTTGGGGTAAGTTTTCCATTGGGTTTTAGAATTCTGGTGGTTTGATTCTGTTAGTTTTTTGTGTTTATCTTTTTTTCTATTTCAATGTAAGAAGGGAATGCTGGCCAAGGGTGAAACAAAAAAGCCCACAAAAATAAGGCTAAAAACAAAAAGGCCCATTGATTTTCAAGTTATCTTTTCATGCAGGTTTTTGTTTGTTTATGCTATGATTACTTATGGTATGGGTGAAGCTTCAATAAAGGGATCCAAGGTAAGGTTTGCACTCCTACACACTCCCTGACCATCACTTGAGCTGATAATGTCTGTTCCTGGTGCTGCACTCCTAAACACTGCCATAGTACAGCTGTCAATACCTGACCCACTGCTGTATTCCCTCAGCCTCACCTTGAGCTGGCAATATGTGATCAAGAAGCGTCAGGATCTTTTCATGCACAGACGACACAGTGTTGTACTCCTCAATGTGTGTGGCGACCTCATTCCATGCCTTGGACACCATGTAGAAGATGTCCCCGGCCAGAGTCAGGGCCGAGCATGGCAGAGGGATGTCCCCGACCTGCAAGCCAAGTCTGCACACCATCCCGTGCCAAGCGTGTGTGGAAAACCTGCTGTACCTCAAGGCCAACCCATACCTGCACAAGTCAAGAAGATATAAATGATCTGCTATAGCTCCTCCCCACAGCACAGACCTTGGAAGGCAAAATAAGTAAGCTCTGAGAGAAGATGGTCATTTTAACCTTTTTAGAGACTGACACCTCGATTAACCTTTTCTTGAGCTCTACTGAATTCACAAAATATCAAGATACACGTATGAACTCACCACTACAGACTTAAGCAAAGAAACAAACAAACATACAAAACTTCCAGGCCATCATTGAATACACAAGAGATGCTTTACCATGTTCAACTCAAGAAACACCTTCACACACACACACACACACACACACACACACACACACACAAACCTCTTGGCATTGAAGCTGTTCCTGGCCATCACAAGATACACAAGAGCAGCTTTCCTCAGGAGCAGGACGTGTAGCTTGTCCCACCAGCTGGACACACAGTACTGCTGGCTCAACACGGACACCGTCAACTCACTCCTCTGCGGTGACTCGCTGGACACCACCAGAGCCTTGCCTTTGTCCTCGGTGGAGTCGCTGTGAGTATTGAGGGGCGAGTAAGGCATCGGTATGGGGTGGAAGGGACGTGCCATCTTGGGTTCCTCCTGGCTCTGGCTTGGGCTGCGGGACTGGTTGATGGAGGAGGACGGGGACTCGCTGCCCTGCTTGGCCTTGCCGTGCTCCTTCTCCCTGGTCTGGGATGTGTGCAGGCACTCCAGCGCTTCACACACGTGGGTCAGCGCCGTGTAGCACCGCTCCTCCAGGGTGCCCAGAAGTGGTGGGGCTCTGAAAATAGATTTGTTGAAGTGTGAAAGAATCTGATACAACTTTTGAGCTTTCTTTTGGAATTGGAACCTTAGCAGGCTTGTTTTGTTGGCCTTGGCCAAAGCACCCATTACTAAAAAAGGATTATTGTGCAAGTAATGTATCAAAATAATCAATGCACACACACACACACACACACACACACACACACACACACACACACACACACACACACACACACACACACACACACCAATCCTACATGCATCTTTTAGCTTTGGATCATCTATACCAAATAAAAGAACCATTATTACTATTATCATTATTGTCATTATGTAAGGGTATGTGTGTAGCCAGATTGCTATGCCTCAGCTCCTAGGGTACAGCAAAGTGGTGTACAAGACTACACCTCTCCACTACCAACCGATAGTGCTGATACAGTGATTTACATGTATAGGAGTGTGTGGTGTTACGTCTGTCCCTTCACAAACCAGCCAGCTGGGTAGATAAATAAAAAGATTATTATTATTACCAGACCCTGATTTGTCCACTCAAGGGTTCAACACAGTCTTACTTGTAGTAGGTGGACTGTGTTTTGCTAATGTATGGCTTGCACAGAGAGGACAGCTTGATGGAGAAGCTTGGGTTGGAGGGAGTGACGGACTGAGACTCTTGCTCCTCACAGAAGTCTTCATCATCGCTGCCATGAACTGAAGACCACTCACTGTCCTCGTCACTGCAGTCAGACAGCACTGGAGAGTCAGGATCAATGTCTTGGGGCACATACAGGTCGGAGAGCATGTAGTGAGCTGAAGACACTATCTGTAAAGGATGTCACTCTTCAGTTACAGGAAATCCTTTCATACAACGATATGGTGTGTTACAAGATACACACACACACACACACACACACACACACACACACACACACACACACACACACACACACACACGCACACATATGAAAGCAAAGAAATAGATTGCTAAATAAAAAAAGTAATGCAAAAACTAAAAGAACCAGAAAGTTAACTCTACCTTTTGTTTGCTTTTCTAATTCTATCATACACATGAAAACATAATAAATAAATACAATAAATGCTGAGCCTATTCCAAGACTACCTTAGGAAACTTCTCTTTATCCAGAAGAGTGAGGGAATTCTTCAGTAACGCTCGAATGGATGCAATTTTCTTGTTGGCGTCCTCGGAAGCTCGCATGTTTTTGGCCACTCGGTAGAAAAGCATTGCCACGGGGACAGTGAAGGGGTTCCCCGGGTCCTGCGCTGGGGCATCCTCCTCCTCCTCCCTGGTGTCAACACACATGTGGTCCTCCAGGCACAGTGAGGTCAGGTCATACAGCTTCACTATATCATCATCCTTTCCTGTAGGTTTGAAAAAAAATTATTCCATTAAGTGCCACAACAGCTTAGGTCATATGGCACTTTTAGGGTTAATAGGAGAATGCTACATCTCACACAAGGCAACTAGATTGGAATCCTTGCCAAGCAAAGAGCAACAGTATATAAAATATCAATCAAGATTTATCACTAATATATAAAGTAGAATAAGAAAAAAACACTCCACAATTCCACCCCATACTCACACAGACAGACAGACACACAAGACACACTCACCCAAGAAGAGTCAGTTGTGATATAGAAAAGAAAAAGAAAAAGAGAAAAAGACACTGAATTGAACTCTTTCACTCTCTTGCTCACACTGAAAGACAGACACATTGAAAAACAATACACAGCTTACCCTTGAAGAGCCAGTAAGTGTGTCCCTCCTTGGTGGCCCTGCTGTTGAGGAAAGCCAGGATGTTTTGGGCCACGTCTCGCACCAGGGTCGGGGAAAACTGGTTCTCGCACATGTGTGGTAAATCCTCAGTCTTGATCAGCTCATATTTCTGCACAATGCCATCGAGGTGGTAGCACATGATCACCTCAGGAACATTGCACATCAAGTTGTCCAGCCAGTAGTCAATTCCTGTGTTGTGGTTTTGTAAGTGTTAAACATGCGGTGTTTGGTAAAAATACATTAATACATTTTCAAAGGTTAGCAGAAACCAATGACTGTAAGAAAATGCCTTAAAAATGGTTTGCTGGTATTAAAATGCAAGGTTTGATTAAATGGCTCAGAAATAAAAGGCTAAGGTTACTGAAAGGATACAAATGCCTCAAAATAGTTTGCTGAAATGCAGAACTTGATCAAGAATACCTTAAAAATTGCATGAGTTACTGGAATGAAAAAACAAAAGACCTGAATACTAATCAACTCCTTCAGTACTGGAACACACTTTTATCTTCAGTTTTCGGTACGATTAGATGGTTTTATTGACATTAGGAAAGCTCTACAGAAATCAGAAGATTAATGGCCAGAGTCTTCACTATTCCAGTCCCCACATGAGTTTCTGAAGCTGTATAAAAACAAATAGTAAGAAGAACTGATGTGAAAATGCGTCATAGTACTGAAGGGGTTAAAAAGCAAACACAACTCACCAGTAAGGATGTTGATGGGCTTACTCATGTCCCTCAGGCGAAGGGACACACAGGGGTGGGTTCCTCCTCCAAAAATAGGGAGATCAGTCCCTATGAGCATGTGTAGATCTTCAAAGTCCCAGACCACAGTACGTGTGAAGGCTTGGCTGGAGGCTTGTGGCAGCTGCTCCTCCATGGTTGGCTCCGGCATTACCTCCCCTGAACTGGTGCTGCTGATCAGAGACGGCTGCAATGGTCACATAGAGAGGTGAGTATTGGTGTCACAAGCATAAGTGCAAAAAAACGAAGCTTATGCTCTAACCAAAGGAAATGAAATCATGTAATAAGTTATGAATACAAAAAAATATGGCAGTGTTAGAAGCTATCAGGTCCAAATAAAGTTGTAAATAGTACTGACTCTACAGATGAACACTAATACCAACACACTTCTCTCAGATGTCCAGTAGAGATAACATCATTGTCAGTTTTAACTTCAAAGCAAGTGGGACATTACCCTTCGGACAGACACAGGGCTCTCAGTGACGGGGCGAGGCGGTGGGCTGGGTGGACACGCCTCCTCATTCACACTGTGGTAGAGGAACTTGGACAGCAAACTTCGGCTCTGCACAACATCACGGCTCTTGTTTGGACGAACCAGCACCGCCTCCTGGATTGCGTAGTGAGTGGTTAGTTGTATGACCCCAATTTTGGGAGGTTAAGATGGATTTTAAAACTGAAAAATCACCTAAAAAAAATTTACATACTAAAGAATCTCTGTTAATAAGAGCCCTGCCTCCTGCAATGAAGTCTGAATTTTAGTCTTACCCACTGACACTTCATGACTTGTATACATTAACCCACAGACTCACTGTACGTGCAAGAGACTGGAGGACGTTTTCAAAGAAGAACTTGCGGAGCCACTGCCACTCCTTCTCAGACTGGCGCAGGAGGTACTTGTAGATGTCAAAGTCATCAATGAGCAGTGTCTTCCCCACACGGTGAATCATCATGCTGACGTGTGCCTTGGAATTAAAGGGAATCTTGAGCAGCTTCTTGATGTTCTCAGCGTCCGAGACGACATCCACGTCCCCAATGCAATCTGGGAACTGGTGTGCCATTACAAAGCTGTGGACAAAAGCTTGTATGTAACAACTGTAAAGACATATTATTTATTTTTCACTGCTTTCTGCAAGAAGTGCATTAATAGTTCTAGCACATCACTCATGTCCAAAAAGAAAAACTACTTTGATAATCTATAAAACTTTTTAGAGACTGGTGTCTCTAAAAAGTTTTATAGATTATCAAAGTATGGACATTTTTCAACCACCTTTTATTTTGGCTTTGGTCAAACTCCCTTCTTATATAAAAATAATAAAAAAATGGAATCTGGAGCCATTAAAAAGCTATACAGGAAGACTATCTACTTCATTCTAACAGTGATTAACAGCACTGCACTGACACAATATCCATATCACCAATACAATATGGGAACTCTTACAGGAATAATGTTCACAGTACACACAGATAATACAACACTATACCTGGAGAAGTCTGAGTGTCTGTGTGTGGGGTTGGCCAGCCTGATAGATGAGTGATCCCTCAGCCAATTGGAAGGAGGCATTTTGAGATCAGTGTTTGATTGCAGCTCGTGGAAATGGACAGGAAACTCAACCTGAAGCAAATTACCAGGTCAATTTGTCTTGAAGGCAGGCAAACAAACACACCAGTGGCCACAGCAAAGGAGGCTTGAGAGAGCTTGAGCCCCCCACCCAATAATGAGCCAAGGCCCCCCCCCCCTCAGCACCTCATAAATAGCTACTAACACACATTTAAAAAATATGGCAATTGCCCCTCATCCCTCCATTTACCCAAAATTTCAAGGAACCACCACTGACAAGCACTAATTTGCACTAGCCTATTCTCTTACCCCTTGGCCCTCACTTTCAATGAATCAACTTAGACTTCACAACAAACACAACACGACTTGCCTCTGAACTCTTGACAACAGCCGAGGAGTGAATGCGTATGTCCTGTGAGTCCCCCAAGGATCCCTGAAACAGCAGGTCCTCCGAGTGAGCCTCATTCCCTTGTGCAGCACCAACAGTGGACTTCCTGATGGGGCTGAGGACTCGAGGTGAAGGACACGCCAGGGACTTAGAGGGGGAGATGACCAGGGAACTCATCATGCTGGGGTTCAGAGTGATGCTGTCCCCCTCCCTCACACCACCCTCAAGCTCCTCGTCATTCTCCTCCATTGTCTGCAACATGAATTAACGTCTTGAGGTCTTCCTTGCCCAGCTTTGAATTGACTAACCTAACATCCCATATTAGAATATTGAGTAAATCTATATACGGCTGCTTCAGATACAAGAACAGACCTCACATATCACGGAGAATGGTCGGGGATCTTACCATAAACGGCAAGCAGGTATCATATATGCTGCGTGTCACAGCATTCCAGAGTGTGACACAAATTCAAGGTTTTCTAAGTCCAATGGTGTAATTTTGGAGGCATTACATTATGTTAGGTTAGGTTAATATCATAGCAGGGAATTCTGCATATTAAGGTGTGTGAGAGGTTTGGGAGAATGCAGACATATTATAAATAGTTACCCTGAATATCAAGCTTAAGCATAATTATCAATAGACTTAATAACATAAAACTGACCACTGTGAGGACCAAAGCCACCCCAAAAAGTGGTCCCCCCCTTACCTTAGCTACACCAGGCCATAGGAACAGGACATTTCCTTCAGGTAGATTTTGGTCGGTGAGATAGGAATAACAAATGAAAACTGATGATTGGTAGAACATGCATTCACTCAAAATATGCCACAAATATACCAGGAAAAAATGGTCACATCCACAATAGAGAGAATGATGTGCGAATAAAAATCCATGCATATTTCATGGCCTGGAATGTATAGGCAGTATATATTAAAATTGGTGGACAACTTGAGTTCAGTAATCCCCAGTTGCCGGTAAATTTTTACTTTAACACCAGTCTCAAGTTGGCTTTTCCTACCCTTCCTATCTGTTAGAGCTTTCCATACTGAGAAATTTGATCCTCATATGTAACTGGCGCAAAGCAATTATAATGGCGCTAGCGATTATTGAAGATTTCCCGAATTTGCGGGACGCGGGACTCGACTAGCCATCCGGCAACACCGCCCCGTGTCGTGTCTCCAGGGTAACTGAACGTCTGTGGCCAACAGCGCTCTGAGCTAAAACAATATATATACAAACTAAACGCCAGTTACACATGGGGGTCAATTACTCAGTATGGAAAGCTCTAACAATTGGGAAGGATAGGAAAAGCCAACTTGAGACTGGTGTTAAAGTAAAATAATACCCAGTTGCCTTCCCTCCTCCTTCCACCGTTACCTGTATGAAAGAAGCTGTAATGTCTGTATTTAGATTCCCTATACATTTCCTTCAATATCTAACACTGTGAGAATCAAGGTGTCGTTAATGAAATAGGAGAAAAGTTTCGTTTCATCACCTGAACACAAGGACGTCAGTAGGGAATTTCTAGAAGAGGCGCAGGTTTGTTTACTTTTGAGTAGCTGGTACACACTTTACAACGGCGCCCCACCACCACAACACCCCCCCTACCCCCACCCCATAACACTTTCCCTCTTTGCTTAGCCCAGTCCAGGCACACACACACACACACACACATACACGAACATTGTGTCTTGCTGATGGAAGAAAGGATATAATTTATGACCGAATAATAACAATTTTACTTTCAAATTTTAGGTTAGGTTAGAAGTCAAACAGTAAAGAGAACAATCATTAAAAAATAAACAAGGCAGCAAATAGTTTACCTTGTCCTTGGCTGTCTCACCAGCAGACATCAAGGGGGACCAGCAGCTGGCTTGTCACAGGGAACTGCAAGGACGGTGGAGGAGGCCCTGAGGAGAGATGAGAAGCATATTAACAATGTTGATAAGTAAACAGTATTCACATAGACAGCTGATTCTGATACAACACAAGAAAATACGGGAAGCTGCAAGAAGATATCAGATCTGCAGGTGGCAGGTCCTGCATCAAACATAAATATACCGATATATTTCCACCTATCATCTCCAGCCTATTGACTCAGCACACACACACACACACACACACACACACACACACACACACACACACACACACACACACACACACACACACACAGAAACAAGCAAACATGGTAAACATACAGTAAATCATGATATAATATGTACGATAAGAGTCAGGAAGGTGAGGGAGCAGAGCCCGCCATTATGACGTCACAGCTGATGACGTCACAGCCTGGAGACTCCGTGCTCTTACCGTGCTCTTATTTACGTACGTAGTTTAGGGGAAACCATTTTGAAAATGACCTTTCGAAAAAACGCTTTAAGACCAAAGATTTGGCCATATTCCGGCTGCATAAATACTCTAACTAATTCCCAAAATACAAACAAACTCTAAACAACAGTAATTGTAAAGAATTTCCACTAGAAAAAAGGATTTTATATAAATATGACCCTTTTTAAAACTCGTTAAATACTCACTCACTATCACTTCAAAGGAAACAAAAACCACTTCAAAAGACTTAACAAGTTATTTTCAGTTATTTTCAACACTTTGTAGTGAAATAGAGGCAGAAATAAATAATTCACAGGCTGATAAATAAATAAATAATGCAACTTTAACACCGCTAGAAAAACACTGTTACCCTCCACTGATTTCACTGAGCTTTACGCACAAAACATAGTTGAGTATGGACTATCTTTTGCAATTAATAAGAACTTGATACTGCCTCAAATAAAGAATGGTCTTGGGCGTTCCAATTATTTTGGCGCCAAAAGCCGCCCTTATTTACGATCATAAAAACGCCAATCACAGCTATCTCCACCCCCAACACGCATGGCAGACCTTCAAAACAGCCCACAGTACTCATAGAAAGCATTAAATTTTACTGTTGAACCCAAATAAATAGTCCAGGCATAAATGAAAATATCCTTAAATATGAGCTGGCTAGCGGGCGGCCGCGGGCGGCGGCGGGGGACCGGGTTGGCTCACGAACCCCCACCCATATCTCACTTAAACCTTCACTAAACTTAAACTTGACCACGAAAGCTATGTCTGAATGGCTAATATTCAAGCTTAGTACCATGGCTGCATAATGTGGCAAGATGAGCTTATAATAATGAGTGATAAGGGTAAAAATGACCGATGGAATAAGAGCGCCGCGGGTCTGTGGAGGGGTAGCCCCCCCTCCTATAGAGGAATAACTCACCTAAAATAAACATTGACACGGTAAAGCCTTGTATCACAGTGGCTGTAGTCACCTTGATAACGTATTCCAGCCTCTGTGATTCCATCTTGCGGCTTTAGTCCACTAATAAGATGACTTGGACACTGAATAACCACCAGCAATCTTGTTATTCTGTCCTTAGATGCTTAAAAAACACTCGTGAAATACGGCTTATCCCTCCAATGAGAGCGATTGGAACGTAGAAATCGTCTTGAAATGTCACTAGAATGGTAATGAAATACTTCAAATACCATATCCGTTCTACCAGTGGCCTCTCAGTAGGTTAGGCGCTTCTAACCCACTCCAACCCTCCACCACAACACACTGAACACAGCCTGCCCCAGCCAACGCTGGCCCCACCCCTCCCTGATCTGACGTCAGGAACCAACACATTTACCAACAGGACACAGGCGAAACAGCAACAGTCGTATCTTGTTAATTTTATATTCATACAGTATGTACGCTAAGAAATCAAGTAGGTTAGACAAACAATAGAGATAAACATCAAAACTTTCAAATACCTTAAAAATATATATATATAAAAAAAGAGAGAGGATACGATAGAAAGACAAGTGGAAGGTCCTTTATTGCACTCTGAGAAGTAATTAGGTAGTTCATTAGTTACATAGTTAAGCCATAGTTAACATGCCTCATTTCTCCTTCAAATCGACAGGGTAAGTCAAAATCCACCTTTTTTGACATCAATTCACCACACGGTTGGAGGAAAAAGAAGATTCACACGCACACACTCACTCACTCACTCACGCAGTTACCTCCCCCCCCCCCCACACACACACACAGAAACACGCAAACACGGTAAACATACAGTAAGTCATGATATAATATGTAAGATAAGAGTCAGGAAAGGGAGGGAGCAGGGCCCGCCATTATGACGTCACAGCTGATGACGTCACAGCCTGGAGGCTCCGTGCTCTTACCGTGCTCTTATTTACGTACGTACTTTAGGGGAGACCATTTTGAAAATGACCTTTCGAAAAAACGCTTTCAGACCAAAGATTTGGCCATATTCCGGCTGCATAAATACTCTAACTAATTCCCAAAATACAAACAAACTATAAACAACAGTAATTGTAAAGAATTTCCACTTGAAAAAAGGATTTTATATAAATATGACCCTTTTTAAAACTCGTTAAATACTCACTCACTATCACCTCAAAGGAAACAAAAACTACTTCAAAAGACTTGACTAGTTATTTTCAGTTATTTTCAACACTTTGGAGTGAAATAGAGGCAGAAATAAATCATTCACAGGCAGATAAATAAATAATTAATGCAACTTTAACACCGCTAGAAAAACACTGTTACCCTCCACTGATTTCACTGAGCTTTACGCACAAAACATAGTTGAGTATGGACTATCTTTTGCAATTAATAAGAACTTGATACTGCCTCAAATAAAGAATGGTCTTGGGCATTCCAATTATTTTGGCGCCAAAAGCCGCCCTTATTTATGATCATAATAAGGCCAACCACAGCTATCGCCACCCCCCACACGCATGGCAGACCTTCAAAACAGCCTGCAGTATTCATAGAAAGCATTAAATTTTACTGTTGAGCCCAAATAAATAGTCCAGGCATAAATGAAAATATCCTAAAATATGAGCGGGCTAGCGGGCGGCCGCGGGCGGCGCCGGGGGCCGGGTTGGCTCACGAACCCTCCCTCATATCTCACTTAAACCTTCACTAAACTTAAACTTGACCATGAAAGCTATGTCTGAATGGCTAATATTGAAGCTTAGTACCATGGCTGCATAATGTGGCAAGATGAGCTTATAATAATGAGTGATAATGGTGAAAATGACCGATGGAATAAGAGCGCCGCAGGCAGCGGCGGCGGGAGCCCGGTTTTGGCTCACGAACCCCCCCTCATATCTCACTTAAACCTTCACTAAACTTAAACTTGACCACGAAAGCTATGTCTGAATGGCTAATATTCAAGCTTAGTACCATGGCTGCATAATGTGGCAAGATGAGCTTATAATAATGAGTGATAAGGGTAAAAATGACCGATGGAATAAGAATCCAAGATGACGCCGGGGTAGCCCCCTCACTCACCTAAAATGAACATTGACACGGTAAAGCATTGTATCACAGTGGCTGTAGTCACCTTGATAACGTATTCCAGCCTTTATGATTCCATCTTGCGGCTTTAGTCCACTAATTAGATGACTTGGACACTGAATAACCACCAGCAGTCTTGTTATTCTGTTCTTAGATGCTTAAAAAACACTCGTGAAATACGGCTTGTCCCTCCTATGAGAGCGATTGGAACGTAGAAATCGTCTTGATATGTCACTAGAATGGTAATGAAATACTTCAAATACCGTATCCGTTCTACCAGAGGCCTCTCAGTAGGTTAGGCGCTTCTAACCCACTCCAACCCTCCACCACAACACACTGAACAAAGCCTGGCCCAGCCAACGCTGGCCCCACCCCTCCCTGATCTGACGTCAGGAACCAACACATTTACCAACAGGGCACAGGCGAAACAGCAACAGTCGTATCTTGTTAATTTTATATTCATACAGTATGTAAGCTAAGAAATCAAGTAGGTTAGGCAAACAATAGAGATAAACATCAAAACTTTCAAATACTTAAAGAGAGAGAGAGAGAGAGAGAGAGAGAGAGAGAGAGAGAGAGAGAGAGAGAGTATACGATAGAAAGACAAGTGGAAGGTCCTTTATTGCACTCTGAGAAGTAATTAGATAGTTCATTAGTTACATAGTTAAGCCATTGTTAACATGCCTCATTTCTCCTTCAAATCGACAGGGTAAGTCAAAATCCATCTTTTTTGACATCAATTCACCACACGGTTGGAGGAAAAAGAAGATTCACACGCACGCACTCACTCACTCACTCACTCACGCACGCACTCACGCAGTTACCTCCCCCCCCCCAGCCACCACCACGAATGATTATTGGTGTGGTAGTTATAGAAATGGTTTATAATGGTAATGGTATGACAACAACTATTACTACTACTGCTACTATTATAATTGTGTGTGTGTGTGTGTGTGTGTGTGTGTGTGTCTTATTCTTGGAAAGTGAAAGGAAATGAGGGCTAAAATTAATGAGTTGATAATTAACCAAGATTAGAATACTGAAATAGATAGAAAACACAAGATGTAATATTTTTTTCACCTATACAGGGGAAAAAATATATTGGATTTCTTGTATATATCTATCCACACTGAAAATTAAGAAATATCTATCCACACTGAAAATTAACAAGAAGAAGATTATATAAATAAGAAGTAACTCGAGGGGAAAATAGTCAAATCAACTTCCATACTCTTGTCATAGTCACCTCCCCCCTAAAAAAAAATCATGAAAAAAGTAGAGAATGAAAAAAAGGAGGTTTCGATTCCATTAACAAAATATCTGATCCTTTCTCCGACTCTGTTACTCTCTCTGATTTTTTTTTTTTTTTTTTTTTTTTTTTGATAGGAATAGAATATAGAAAAGTTAAAAAAAGCTAACAACAAGTAAACAACCCCCAAACAAACAAATAAATATACTTTTCCATTTCGCAAGTGAGAGAGAAAAAAAAATACATAAACAAATTTAACTCCACAAAACACGCAATAAGAACAACCAATTCTATTCATTAATGACGGAGAGAGGTAGTGGGTGATTGGTGATTGGTTCCCTTACTCGAGTATGTTGTTAAAGTGGCAAAATTGAGTGTCTTTGTTCTGCACAAGTCCAGCAGGTGTTTCTGAACTTCAAAATGGCAGGAATATGGAAATAGCTTGTGTTAGTTTGATTGGTAACTGGTTATTATCATGATGTGGTTGGAATCTGCCCTTTCAGGTGTTGGGTGAGTGTGTCACCACCAGATTCCCCCACTGATGCCACTCACTTCACCATAAATCACGGGCTTGCCTTATTCTCCAGCAGCCCCGCCCTCTTCATCTCCTTTACCCCTGTTTCTGTCTATCTGTCTTGATTTTTCTATAACAACTGGTTCATTACCGAACTAATTAAGTGTTTGCCCAGGATGTGGATGGCAAGGTCCAGCTTCTTTCTTTGTTTTTTTTTCTTTTCTTTTTAAATCCAATAACAAATATGATAAACTATTGTATCAATCAATCAATCAATTAATCCTTATCGCAGAATTGTCTATCTCGGCTCCTTCAGAAAAAAACAAATAGCAAAGCAACAAAAAAATCAACAACACCAAACAAAAATGACCCAAAAATCACACAAATATGTATAAGATCAAGGCAAAAATAGTAAAAATAATACACAAAATAGCCGAAGTACACAAGATGACAGTTCCGTCTCTTCCACGCAGTCAAAACACAGGCAAGGTTTACATTCCTCCCAGACTTTGTAACATTTCCTCCTCTTTCTGACGTATTTCCATTTTTCCTCTTGATCCTCTTGGCAGTGTGAGGGCATGACCTTTCTCTCGGGGTCAGGTCACGCCACTAAAGGCAGAAATAGGGTCAGAGAAAGGGGGAAATATGAGATGGAGGAATTTAGTTCATAGTTACTTAATGAGGTACTATTCAGAATCGCTACACATCCTTTCGTGCTGTCATTTGAACCCCAACTGTGTGTTTGTCGCAAATTAATACTAACGCCTTTAACGATTTATTGATGTAGTTATTATTATTATTATCATCATATTACATCGGCTTTCGGAAATGTTAATGTTTGGTTTGATTTGGTTAGCTTCAGTTAGGTTAGAAATCCCGGTTCTATTATAGTTTATGCCATTAAAAACTAGGTGGTTTTGACCCACTTGAGGTAGTTGTACTCACTATTTAACGTATTTTTAGTCAATACACTACTTGTCGGAAATGAATAATAACAATGCACTACACCCGGGAATGCGCTGCGCTCTTGCTATTTCCCAAGTTCAGTTAGATGCTCGCGTCTCGCAGGTAAACATGAAACTGACTAATATACAGACGTTCAATTGTTTATAGAGCTGGGGTTTGTGGGTAACTGCTGGACATAAGTCTTATAGTATCTATATTTCATCTATCCAATCACGTCCCACCACCTCTAAACACCATGAACTGGGCCAATAGGAACTTTGTATAAGTAACTGTTGGCGGGGCACAGCGGGGGCTGGAGGGGTGGACACACATTTTCCGGTCAGTTCTGCCATGGCTACGATCAACGTTACCTGCACGGGCTGCCACTTTGATTACTGGGAATTTATTGTTAAATTTCACTCCAAAGACGACTTGTGCTACGAGTTCCTGAGGGAACACGGTGTTTTACCAGTTGGTGTTGAGTGTCCCGAATGCCACACGCCGAAAATCTAGGGAAATTTCCCTATATCCATGAAAGGTAATTTAAGGCTTGAAGTTAGTGAACATGAGTTAGGTTACATTTAGTTTTCCCCAACTTGAAAGGTTGTGAGGGTAGAATAGGTATTAGGTGGGGTCCAGGGGGGCGCAGCCCCCTGGTTAGGCTAGGTTAGGTTAGGTTAGGTTAGGTTTCACTAATTTTTTGGTGTTTCACTGAGGGAAAATTCCTGACATCCAGGGAAATTTCACTAGATTTACGGAAATT
Source organism: Callinectes sapidus (assembly GCA_020233015.1). Taxonomy (NCBI): domain Eukaryota; kingdom Metazoa; phylum Arthropoda; class Malacostraca; order Decapoda; family Portunidae; genus Callinectes; species Callinectes sapidus. Next base: position 2,293,944 of record CM035219.1, read on the forward strand.
TCCCTAGATCTAGGGAAATTTCCCTAGATTTTCAAAGTCCATATATCACTCAAATATGCTTCCCCCCCCAAAACCCCCGATTCCCCACAGTCCCCCAACCTTGCTTGAGGGGTTGGGGGGGGGGGGGTAGAGATAGGGGGTATTGTATTAAACTATAAATTTACCGAAATCCCATATATCCTAACCCCTTTGACTTCAGTATATCAGACATGACCCACTGCAACATGTCAAATTGGAACACCATGTCCATCTTGTCCTAACCTTAACTAACGCAATCTAACCTTACCTATTGTAACTTTTTTTTTACCTATTTAACCTAACCTTTTACTTTTGTTTATTCTTCTTAATCATATATATTAATTTTGAAGTTTTCTATTGGAACACATTTTCACTCATTATACTGCAATGTAACAAATAGGAAAATAGACATTTGATAGATAGTATAGAAATTATGGCAATGATAATAATAACATAGGTATTTTGATGAGTAATTGTGTGTATTACTGCAGATGTCGTACGGGTGGGAGCAGCAGCAGCAGCAGCAGCACCAGTATGGGGGCGGCGGCTGGGATGACCAGACCAACAACTTCTCCTACGACATGGGGTCGGCAGACTTTGGACAGGACCAGGCCTTCCAGAGCTTTGAGTACGGCACTCAGGCCCCAGGGGCAGCAGGCCAAGCTGGTGGGGGGCAGCAGGCATCCTTCTTCACCCCTGGGCCTTCAATCATGACCCCCGGCCCAGGCATGGACTCCCCCGCTCCCGGCACATATCCACTGGGGGTGGAGGAGGATGAACCACCACTCTTGGAGGAGCTCGGCATCAACCCTGACGCCATCCTGCAGAAGACCTTGACCGTCCTGAACCCGCTGCGCCGCACAGACCCTTCCATCCTGCAGGACACGGACTTGGCGGGACCCTTGGCCTTCTGCCTGGCCTTTGGGAGTTTCCTGCTGCTGTCCGGTAAGGCACAGTTTGGCTACATCTACGGGATAGGAATGCTGGGCTGTGCCTCCATGTATGGGCTCCTCAATGCAATGTCCATGGCAGGGGTGGGCTTGGGGGTGGTGGTGAGTGTGTTGGGATACTGTCTGCTGCCCATGGTGGCCCTAGCTGGGGTGAGCGTTCTTATGTCCCTGCGTGGGGCCATTGGTGTGGGCTTAACCACTGCCTCCATCATCTGGTGCTCTATTTCTGCCTCCAAGCTGTTTGTGACCAGCCTTGCCATGGACAGACAGCAGCCTCTCGTGGCCTACCCCTGTGCCCTCCTGTATGCCGTCTTTGCCCTCATCACCATCTTCTGAGGCGGTGTGAGTGTGAACCAGTGACAGACCCGTGACAAGACTGTGAAACATCTGGCTCACTGTGTGGAGGAGGACCAGACAAGGGGACCACTGGGAACAATAATGAATACTCTCTCTCTCTTTCTCGCTCTCTCTCTCTCTCTCTCTCTCTACTTTATTTTTATTTTCTTTATGTTAGCCTTGTAAGAGAGAGAGAGAGAGAGAAGGAGAGAGAGCATACTATTAATAAGCTTATAAAGATTATTGTAACTCTCAGTTCAATACATTCTGCCAAATTATAACCATTACTATGACTGCTACCGCTATTATTGTCATTGTTATGCTATTTATTGTTTTGCATTATATTTCAGGTTTTTTTTCTGTGTTAAGAAATGTTTTATGTGTGTGCGTTGATAAGAGAACCAATGAAATTATAACATTATTTCTTGTGTCATTAACCTTTTCAGGTAATTTTTATTTATCTCACAAGTGCTACAGGAAGACATTATAACACAACCCCCCTCCTCTCTCTCTCTCTCTCTCTCATATCTCCTCCTCCAATCCTAACACATCCATGAAATCTATGACATTAATTTCTCGGCTTTTCCACCCCTATTGGTAAGTTCTCCAATTTCTTCCTTTCCTTCCACCCCTCCACCTACCCCAGACCTTCCTCTACCCACCCATATATCCTCTGGTGGATGGAGGCAAGAGGGGCATGGAGGAGGAGGAAAATGAGAAGAAAGAAGTGAGAATATGACTTGATGGAGGAAAGAAGATAGAGAACAGTTATTCTTATCACTATTTTATTAACAAAAGGTACAAATTAAATCATTACCACCAGATACAAGGACAGAAGGTTTATTCTTGTCTAGTGTGTTCAGTCTTCTCATTGCACACAGCACATCAAACCTCTAGTAATTTTAAGACCCGTTCATGACTGACTATTAAAGCATTACTCTAAAATGATGCTAAGACAGAAAGAAAAAACAGCTATGGGTTTCTGCTTGCCAGGAGAGTTTCAATGAGGACCTGTTGGATGAAAAATAGACATGTTATAACATTACTTTCATTATTAGTTAGCTATCTCTAACCACCACCTAATGTTTCAACCATTACTTAGCTAACTAATACCACAATATTTCAATCATTATCCAACTGCCTTACCTTTTGTCATTTACATTTCTCACTTCACTAGTTTAACAGTTATAAAGCTAACCATCCATGAACTCACTCAGTATTCAGCTAACTCAGTGATCACATTTCCCATAAACATCTAAACAAGTGTAACGTGTGAATCTGTGTCTGTCACTTTGTACTGATATTAACATTTCCTTTTCTTCCTCAGTATATCCCACCCAATCACAGGAAAAAAGCAAAGAGAGAGTGTATGTGTGTGCGTGTGTGTGTGTGAACTTATTCTGTGGTAATTAATATCTTTAAGTCATCTGCTCTCTCTGTTTTGGATGTATTACTCAATGCTATATGCAGCCAATTACATAACACAAACCAGCATCAACAAGTCAGCGAAACATGTGGACAGCCTGAGACCATATCTTCCTCCACAAGTTACCTCCAGAAACCTCTTCCACTATAGACCTTTCCTCATGTTTCCTCCACCTTCCCTCAAAGCCTTGCAATCCTATTTCATTCCCATCATAGACAAAATAGTACTTTTGTAGAAACATGTAAACAGCTGGAGCCACCCACCTGGTACTGCTTCTCTGATCTCTCCAAACACTCAAGCTCCTCAGAAAACAGCGCCACTTGCACCTCACGCCGCTCCTCCCACCTACGACCCACCTGAGAGAGGAGAACAAGACCCAGTGAGGAAACAGTGCTGGTATAAAGACTGCACTCCCAAGACTTTTAAAAGATTTGGGATATTAAACAACAGAAAGGACATATCACCAAATCACTGTCTCTTCCATGCCTCCAGCCTCCTGACCTCGGCATGCACCCCCACCACCTCCTCCTCCAGGGCCTGCAGTCTACTCTCCCAAGACTCCTAAAGGGCTTGGAATAATGAGTAACAGAAGGGACATATCACCCACTCACCTGTCTCTTCCATGCCTCCAGCCTTCTGACCTCTGCCTGCAGCCCCGCCACCTCCTCCTCCAGGGCCTGCAGTTCCCCCTCCAGCTCCCACTTGCCCGCCTCAGCCTGTGTAGCTTTGGATGAGCCAAAGTGAGAGGCGCTGATGAAGAGTGACAGGAAGGCCGCCATGGTCATGCTGGCTTCGTCCCTCACTCTGCCACATATCATTGTAATAGGTTGTATTTTTTCTTTATACAATGTGGGATTTTTACAGGAATTGATGGGCTAAAGGAGATTATGTAATACAGACCTCCTATTTGAAAGCCCACCCATTTGAGAACTGTTACCCTGAGTGGATGCCCTGTCTCCACCCAGACTGTGGCCAGGATTTGAACCTATATGTGTGGGGATCTCTCAGCTTCCCATACACACACACACAGAAATATTTATGATTATGATTGTTTTTCTACTGAACTGATTGATTGATTGTCTGAGTGAGTGACTGGTCATCCTACATTGACTTAGTAACTGTCTGGGTGAGGGATTGCTGGAAGACTGATTAACTACCTGACTGGCCAACTGATTCCCATACATATTGACTGACTGACTGATTTATTCCCATATGTATTGACTGACTGGCTCACTTATTTATGTACTTATCAAATTGAAGAAAAACCTATATAATATCACAAAAGTATTTACAAATCCCAGCAATCTCTCTCTCTCTCTCTCTCTCTCTCTCTCTCTCTCTCTCTCTCTCTCTCTCTCTCTCTCTCTCTTACCTAGACAGCAGAAGGCCTCGTTCTGGGCAGTCAAGAGTCACCTGACGAATCAGCTCATCTAAAGAAAAGGAAGTAAAAAATTTTAAATAGTAGTAGTAGCAGTAGTATTGTTATTATTACAGTATTATAATTATTACTATTATTTTCATATAATACTAGTACGAATGCAACTGTTACCATTACTACTACTACTACTACTACTGCAGTTAATACTGATAATGATTATATCATCATCATCATCCTCATCTTCACCATCATCTCCTCAAAGAACAAACAATGAGTCCTACCAAAACACTGGCGGTAGAGAGACCTCCTGATGGCACAGATCCCCCTCGGCCTCGCCTGCTGCTCCTTGATCTTCAGGTCCAGTTGCTCCCACAGCTGAATCACCCCTGTCCTTGTCGGCGGCTCGCGGGACACCTGCGGGGGGGAAGGAATATCAGAGAAAGACACCTATTCTGACTCATTATATTACACACTTCTGTGGTTCACCCTCACTGTTTCAAAGGGCTTTATGGAAATTTACACAATTTTTTTAAGTGTGTTTTTTACGGTTTTAGAGGCAGAATGACAAGATTAATTGGAGAGAACTCTTGAAAACCTCATCAATCATCTTTGTGGCCTTTGAAAATAGTCGTGGTATGAGAGCAAAGCCTTTCTAAATATGAGAGTGTTGGCTCACCCTCTGGATCCATCTGACACTCCCCGCCTCGTCCTCTTCATCCCAAACACTCGGGGGAATTAAAACGTCGATTATTTTCTCTCCTCGCTCCCTCTCTGTTTCCTCTTGTTCTTCTTCCTCTGAGAGAGAGAGAGAGAGAGAGAGAGAGAGAGAGAGAGAGAGAGAGAGAGAGAGAGAGAGAGAGAGAGAGAGAGATGTTACAAGTTGCCAAAGGTAATATTCAAACTAGTTTCAATAATGAGAAATTTACAAGGAATTGATTCTTCTTCTTCTTCGATGTATAAAGACAGAACACTCAAAGTTGAACAATTAAACATCATAGATATTTTTGTACTAAAATTGTTATTAGTGTCACACACACACACACACACACACACACACACACGTACCTTCCTCGCCATCAAGATCTAAAGCAGCCGTGATTATTTGAAGATCATCCTCCGTTTCCTCCACCTATAGTGATGAGGATAATGATAATGATAATAATAATAATAATAATAATAATAATAATAATAATAATAATAATAATAATAATAATAATAATAATAATAATAATAATAATAATAATAATAATAAAAGAGGAGATAGAAATAGAAGAAGGAGGAGGAAGAGTAAAAACACCAACAAAACAAGTATAACTTCAACATCATCACCACTAACATCAACAGTAATCATCACCATCACCAGAAGTACCATTACGGTCCGTATTAAAAAACGCTTAGCTCTCTCTGCTTTCCAAGGGCTATAGTTAAAGATACTCGTGTTTTAAAGAGTATTCCTATGCCTCAGGGGATAGATTGACATGATTTCCAGGCTATTAGAAGGAGAAACTGTCTTGAAAATAAGGATAGTTATCATTCTAGCCTTCGGAAAATTGTCGTAGTGAGAGAGGAAGGCATTTCTGTATACGAGCTTACGTCTTGTGGCTCTGCGGCCTCCAGGGTACCGTCATCAGCCACTCTGAGAGGCTCCTCCAACTGTAGCAGCCCGTCATCACTCAGGCCGCTCTGCTCCACCACGCTCATGCTTACCGCTGCCCCGCTGATGACGCCCGGCTGTACCACCGAGAGAGAGAGAGAGAGAGAGAGAGAGAGAGAGAGAGAGAGAGAGAGAGAGAGAGAGAGAGATAACATTGCCAATATGTCTGTGTATCAATGCATAATTTAATTTCCAGGAAGCAATAGGATCAATGAACAGGTGATTGGTGAGGCACGGGGAGCTACATGGGGACTCAATAAAAACCCCTGAGAAGGTCTACGGTGAGTGGTACCCACGTTTCACTGTCTACGGGAACACCTTACCGCATTTCACAGCATTATAAGGCACTGGGAGAGATACATAATGTGCTCCTTGGGTATCAACTATTGAGTTTAGTTAATATGGAACAACAAAATGTTGAAATAGATAAGGTTGGACTTGAAAATGAGATTCACCACGTAGGAAACCCAAAGTACTCACATGAATCAAGGTAATACTAATGGAATAATGGATGACAATACTGTGCTCTGATACCTAAGCTTGTATTCCACGAGGTGTGTTGAGTTACAGGTCTGATATGCTGTGAAACTCGCCATTGTGTGCTACATTAGATTATACGTACAGCAGTGTCCCCGTGGTGGCGTCTCCGTTGCCTTGGAGACAGAGGTGGGTTTTAAGAACAGGGATACAAACTACATGTCTATAAATGCTTATTGCTGTCTGATATAGTATGTAAAGGGAAACATATATACTTATCATTAAACTATTGAAAAATAATTCCACGGAAAACCTGTTATTTGAATTTGGTAACCTAAGCGTGAGAAACTGTGAAGAAAGCCGTACTATATGAAACAATAAGTCAAATAAGGGAAAATGGATAAAGAAAAAGGATAAGCAAGGACAAGATAATATAGATAAATGAAGTAAAACTGCCGCCGAGGACACAAGAGGAGGAGGAGGAGGAACATCAGCTGAGGTTTGAGGGAGCGAAGTGTGTGAGTTATGAAACACACCACACTTGCTTGATTCATTAGATTGCCCGCCACCAGACACACACCCACACACCACACAGTGAGTACCTCGGTATGTGTTTGTGTGTATTTGGTAGATGGAACTCTCCAATATAACCTGTGACACATAATCAGGTTGGTGTTGTATATGTGTGTGTGGTGGTAATATACTTCATCTGCCGTCCGTGGGAACTATTGCATCAGTAATTAGTATTCAGGGTCGACATGGCCGGTTGTTGCATCACAAGCAGTGTCGGGACATTATTCATTGAGCTTTTACTGACTTGTATTGCAGTGGGCGTTACCCGGAATAACGGAACAATAGCTTTATTGCTATTTTTATTGTTGATGTTGTTGTTGTTGTTGTTATATGTATGATATTGTACTTCGGTGATCCAATACTCTTAAAAATTCTGTGATAACTGTTCAATACTAAAGCTTCATTTCATTAATATTTTATTATATAGTAATTCTTTATTAATTAAAAGAAATATATATTAACATTATAGTATGTCAACTTCTGTGCTGTACTACTGAAATGCTGACATATTTACTTACATATTTACATGTATTTGATTTTTATATGATTTAATCAAATTTGTGTATTTTATTTTATTTCATTTGTTTATTTTGTTTTTCAGTCAGTATTCCTCAAGAGGTGTGTGTTGTCCTTTCCTCCCCCAGACAGCCATGACCCGAGTGCTGCTGGTGGGCGGCGGCCTGACCAGCGCCCTGACCAGTGCCTTGCTGCGTCGGGAGCTGCCACACGCTGAGCTGGTCCTCTGGGACAAGGCACAGGGGGCAGGTACACACCACTGCCCTTCACTGCCTGTGTTGTGTGGGCCATGACCACAGTGTTGCTTTTTTTATACTGTGGATTAATTTTCAAAGGTCACTTGAATTATTGATTTGATTTTCATGGATGTTTCTTATCATTGCCTGTGCAAAGTGGTTTTTGGAAGATGTTATTAGAATCATTCATTTATTTTTTCTTGAAGTATGTATATTCAAAAGAAAAATGATGGAGTAGTTTAGAAGATCAAGTTTGTGGAAATGTTTTGTACTGTCTCTGTTTCCTCCAGGTGGTCGAATGACAACAAGCAGAAGTCCACACGACCCAAACTGCTTAGCTGACCTGGGGGCGCAGTACATATCAGCCACGCCAGAGTATGCAAAGCTCCATAAGTCGTAAGTTGTGGCTCCAGAACGTCATAAACAATAAGTCTATAATTCTTGAGGTTTGTGTTGATTTCATAGACATTTTTTCCTTTTTTTGGCTAACTCTGAGATCATGCAAGTGGGCCTTCTTTCGTTTTGTTTTGTCCTTGGCCAGCTTTCCCCTCTTACTTAAAAAGATGAAAAATAGGAATACCCTTAACACCATACAGTTGTCTAGCACACTTCACTGTCTCCATGGAGGTCACAAGATTAATGGCCAGAGTCTTTACTATTTTAATCCTTGCATGGGTTTCTGAACCTGTATAAAATCACCCCATAGTAAACATAATGGATATAAGAAATGCATCATGGTACTGAAGGAGTTAACACATTCCCCCACTGTATCTACCTCTCTTGACAGGTATTATGATGAGTTGCTGAGTGCCGGGGTGTTGGTGCCTCTGACCAGCCACGTAGAGGGCATGAGGACCAGCGAGGAGGGCACCACACACTATGTCACCCCCAAGGGCACCTCCTCCATCGTCAAGCATTTCATCAAAGAGGCCAACCTTACTCCTAAGTGAGTGGCTTGCTGTTGGTTTGACTGAAATATAAAGATGAAGTCAAGATGCTGCATAGTTATTTTCTGTGTTGGATTTGTTATTTTTCTTGTTTCACTCTTTATGATGTTCTTGGCCAGCTTTCCCCTCATATAAAAAAAGAAGCACAAACCCTAACAGCCCTTCACAACGTGTCATTCCTGTGTCTAATTGCTGCAGGTTCAAGCACCACGTCAGCAGTATTGACCTGCAGGACGGGAGGTGGAGCGTCAAGACCCAGTCCGGTGAAGCCGATGTGTTTGATGTGGTGGTGCTGACCATGCCGGTGCCTCAGGTGCTGGGCCTCACCGGCACCATAAAGGAGCTCATTGGTGGGTGTGACAACCGCTTGGTGGTGGTGATGGTGATGGTAGGACAGAGGTGGGAATAAGAATGGCAGGCAAAAGAAGTCTATTTATCATGCAAATAATAAGAATAGCAGGAACATATACCAGAAGATCTATTGGTTTATTATGAAGTAACTGCTGAAAGTACTACACGTGAGAGAACTGGATAGAATAGAACCAGCCTTCTCTCTGTTCGCCTTTCCTCTGGCAGTGTGTTGGATGAGGTGCTTGGCTGTGTGAAGCAGTGAGGAAGGCATTATTGTCCTTCATCAGGTATTGTTATGCAATAGCAGTTCTCTTTACTTACACACTTATTCATTGAAGTAGTTAGTCAATTATTATGTTAAATTATTTCACAGGATAAGTTTTTCATTTAAAATTATAGATTACACACTTACTAGGTAGAGTATTGATTTCAGAAACTAATTCTTTCTTAAGATGTATTTGTTAGTTTCTTTGTTAGATTTTAGGATAATATAAGTATCAGATAGTGAAGAATAAAGGTAAATTAGTAATAGTTAATGTGCAACAATGAATTTTGATTTTTCAGACAAAGATGAAAAATTGCTTTCTGACTTAAAATCCGTTGAGTACAGCTCTCGCTATGCCCTGGGCCTGTTCTTTGAGGAGGGGGCCCAGGTGAGCCTCAAGGATGAGGAGACGGCTGCCCAGTACATCACCAACAACCCCATCGCCCGCTTCATTGCCCTTGATAACAAGAAAAGGGCAGCAGGTAAGACTGCTTTATTTGTGACCTTGAATGTAAATGTATATAGTTTGTCAGAATCTTAAAAAGGAAACATATCAGAAGTCATCAATCAAATCATTGTTCTGTGTCCACTATTGTACAAAATTAATGAAAAAGATAAGAAAGATTCAAAGTTGATCCAGATTTACCATTGTTTTATTTAATGAAGGGGTATTTACAAATATTAACTGTGTAGTTCTGCTTTATATTTTATGCTGTATAAGTTTTATCAGCTTTAGGGTGTAGAATGAATACATAAGGTCATGAATACATTGTAGAAGCAAAATGATGAGTGGAGTGTTATGGCATGAGTAGTGAGAGGCATTGAGGTGATGGCAGCTTGTTTGGTCAAGGCACAGGCAGTCCATCGGTGGTGCTGCACACGTCAGTTCCCTTCGGCAAGGTGAATGTGGACAAGACGCCAGACCAGGTCAAGCCGGTCCTCCTGGAGTGCATCAAGAACCTGTACCCACACTGGCCTGAGCCCAAGGCTGTCAAGTGCCAGAAGTGGAAGTTCTCTCAGGTATGAAGCTTAAGGTTTCCTTTTGTATCTATCACATGTCATTTACTTGTTATCCCACTGTGGTTGTGATGCTACCTAACTCAAGCCTAAGTTGCTAGATTGTGAAAATATTGTTACAGTTTTCCATGTATGTTTGTAAAAGATGACAAAAATAATAAAATAATAGCAATGGGAGCCCTTCTTGCTGTATTTTTATGACAATGATGAGATAGACGCAGTACGCCAGCTACAGCTTGGGAAGGTTCAGAGCATTAGTAGTTCCCCTGTGTACTGTCTGCTTCATTATTTCTCTGACCTTCAACCACATATTTCTTTACTAAAATCAGACTGTTAACCGCAATCTTTCAAACCATCAGGTGACCTCAGCCTTCCCTGGCCTCCCTGGCAGTGTGACCCTGGCAGACGGGTTGGTAGTGGGTGGCGATGGCTTCACTCACTCCAACATGGACGGCTGCATAGAGTCGGCCAAGGCGGTGGCCGAGGCTGTGGCCCAGTATGTCAACTCTCAGGGTTAGCTTGGCCTTGTAGGGATGGCAGTGAAGGGGACAGCTGGTGTTACATTCCTTTTGCATTTAGTATGGTTACCTTATTTTAGAGGGCACTTCATTGACTATTCTCTCTCTCTCTCTCTCTCTCTCTCTCTCTCTCTCTCTCTCTCTCTCTCTCTTGTACAAGTTAACCATTGAAACAGGTTCAGTCACTTTCAGCTTTCCTCATTTTGTTTCAACATATCATCTTTTTATTATATTTAGTTGCAGTGATTTCCATCTGCCAGATTTTTTTTTAGTTCATATCTTTCTTTATCTCAGGGTTGATAGCAAGTACTGTAATACAGAGAAGAATAATTTTCTTCTAGTTGTCTTAGTTAATAGGGTTTTATTTCAGAATTTGGTTTGATTTTGCCAAATTTATAGTTTATTGCATGAATTATACTTTTTTCTGTGTGCCAGAGTGACACCAGCATGTCTTGTATGCTAGTGTAGTAAAAATTTTATTATTTAAACAATGCCTGTGGTGTGAGAATGTATGATGAATGTGCTGCAAGTGAGAATGAGAGGAGGGAGTTGTGCATTAAGGCAGGATTCACTGGAGACTTCTTTGGAGGCCATTCTTTGGAGGCAGTGCCGTGGACTTTGATTTCTTCAAAATAGTGGGGGGACATGAAGGAGAAGGCAAGCATAGCCAGCCAAACAGCTGGGGAAAATTCAATTTAATTTGCTAATTTCCAAGCCATTTTGAGGCCACTTGCAGTGTTTGTTGTGGCATATCATAGTCTACTGGTGCTACTTAAAATTTAACTATGTCTATTTTTCTGCCTGTGTTAACATTAGTAGTATTGTGTAGCTATTATTTATTAGTATATTGGTAAAATAGTAATGGATAATTTAACACAAAAAGTGTGGGGGACATCATACTACATCCCCATCAGTCTGAAAATGTACTCCATATTCCCCTCCACTGCACAATCAATGCCCATGGGTGGTGCATACAGGATCATAATGTACATACTGTAGTTGTTGGTTACATAAAATGTAGTCCTAGCATATCCACACTTATAGTTTTACAATTACATGATTGAGCTCGGATAAGCTTGACTTGAATAAATATGTGGTGACACTGATATCCTTTTTTCTCCTTTTTTCCTTTCAGAAAGTAACTTAAGTTGTAAGTTATGAGGTAGCAAGTGATCTGCTTAGATGGCTGTATAATATTTGCTAGAAAATAAATTCTGTGATAAAACTAAGTTGACTTGTGACTGTCCCCTGTGTCTGTCAAACACCTCACAACACATGCAGGCCAGAGAGGGATGAAATGAAACACGTGGAGTGTGAACTATGAAGTGGTGTGTCATGCCTGAATGAGACCCACTCCTCTTAGTGAGTTGTGAGGCAGAAGGAACAATGTATGAGCCGTGGAAGTTCAGTTAGCACTAGAAGAGTACTGATAAAACGTTCAGTTCTTCCTTCTCATCATCAGACTTCTGCTATAGTATGTATAGTCTGAGAGTAGTGTTTGGAAATAATATATTAATGTCGGGGGGGGGGGGTCACAAATTACATTGCTAATACATTTTTTCCTTCTTTTCATTTACTTATTTATGTGGTGTTTTATTTTTGCGTTTTCTTTTACCTTTAATAGTTGGTAGGAACGTATTATGGTTTCCCGTCAAACTGATACTATAACTCGTATAGAAGATAGCAGTACTTTGTCTACTATTACTTATTTCTATTTTTTCTATAGTTTTAAGGTGAAAAGAGGAAGATGAAGGAAGTGTGTGGTTGTTGTAAGCAGTGCGGGGTGTGGGTGGTGTGCGTGGGGTTGGGGGGGTGGGGTGGCAGCAGCAGCAGCAGCAGCAGCAGAGGGCGGGCCGCCGAATGACAACACAGCTGCTGGCCGTCCCGTGACTGAGTGGAGGAGAGACCTGAGTTCATGGCAGCCAGTGACGGTAATATTCTACACACCCTACACTCCCCCCACACACACACTGGCACACTGGCACACTCTCAGCCCACCAAGTCCTATAATACTTGAGATATGAGGGTAAATAAGGCACAATGGCGGAGTGTAACAGGAGAGAGCGTGGCTGTCACCCCTCCTCCCATTTCCCCATTCCGTCACACCATGGCACTGTTGATCCCCTGACAGTCCAGCAGCCAGGCACCGCGGTAATGGAGGGTGAGGGGGAGCATGAGTTAGTAGGTTTGTTAAGGGTGTGAACTAATGGTACAGGGTGGAGGGCGAGTGTTATGGAAGGCTTCTGTGGGCATCTCAAGGTTACTACGGTAAGTGTACACCACCACCAGGCAGGCAGGACTCGCCCCTACATTAATTAGTGCCTCGTGTTCTGGTCTGCTGGGAATTAATGAGGATTGTCTAACATCTCAGTGTCTTTTGTTTTATATGTTATAGTGGGTGTTATTGGTTTGACAAAGGGTGGGTAAATTTTTACTTTAACACCAGTCTCAAGTTGGCTTTTCCTACCCTTCCCATCTGTTAGAGCTTTCCATACTGAGTAATTAGACCCCATATGTATTTGGTGCAAATCAATTATAATGGCACTAGCGATTTTTGAAGATTTGGTTTGGTTTGGTCCTCGCCAATGAGAACAAACATCGATGACACTTGCCAGTAGGGCAAGTTTCGGCCTCGCCACAGCATTTCAAAATGAAGTAAATACCCTTATCTTTACGATGAAACTACCATTTCTGGCCAGCAGCAACGCTCTAAGCTAAAACATTACACCAACTATAATAACCTACCGGGGGTCAAATTCAGCCCTGGGTAGCTCTATGCACTCGCCGGCATCCCACAAATTCGGTAAATCTTCATAAATCGCTAGCGCCATTATAATTGATTTGCACCAGTTAGGAGCATTATGAGAAAGAACATTACTTACATTATCCGATACTGAAAGGAAAGTGCTGCAAATCTGGTATACAAGATAATTTAGTTAGAAAATGACATGGCCAGGTTTTGGGAATTTATAGATGCTGAGGCAGACTGATTTCGGGTCAGCATTATAGAGGCATGTCACTAATTAAATGAAATACAAGATTGAAAATGGTAGTTAGGTTCCCAGTCAGAAAATAACTGTATGCAATTGTGAGATGAGCATGATTCAGTATGAAGCCACAATGACAGATCTATATGTCGTCGCCATTAATGATGGTGGTAATCTTTGGTAAACTCCGGAACTCACTACTTACCTCTGTATTTCCAACTTCCCATGATGTGACTTCATTTAAGAGGGAGATTTCAAGACATTTATACCCTTTTTTGGAGCTAACTCACAAACCTCCAAGGGGATTGACACTTCAGTGTTTTTTTTCTATATGTTGTCCATGGCCAGTTTGCCCCTCTTACATGAAAAAAAAACAGTAACAGTGATAACATTAGTACTAATAGCAGTGCCATGTCCACAGAAGTAGGGAAGCTGCAGCAGCACCTGTCCCTGCTACGTGAGCAGTATGTTCGCCTACAGGAGCGCTACACCACCTTGGAGCAGCAGCATGCCATCGCCACCGCCGGCTGCCAGAGTCCCGAGGGAGAGGACTCCTTCGTGACCCGACTCCTTCGGTTTGTGGCAAACCTTTATGACAAGGTGGGTGCCACGCACACATTTCATCTTCAGTCTAATCTTGCTGGTGACTTGATTTCTCTTAAACATTTTCCCTTTAATTTTGATTATTTGATTAAGAAATGTAAGATTTTAGACTTGTTTTCCCCCCCTTATCTTCCTCTTTCTCTTCATCATCATTTTCCTATTGACAATGTAATAATGTAATGATGTGTCTCACTTTGCTTGCCTGACAGACTGCATTATCAGAAAGTGTAAGTTTACTGTTTTCTTTGGTATTTATATTCAACAATGATTGTTTTATCACAGGAAGTTCTTGTTTAGCCTAGCACGTTTCCACTGAACAGTGATTTTTCTTGTCTTGCAGGAAAAATACAGTGATATGATTGTGCGTCTGAGCAGCCGAGACATTCGTGCACACCGCTTTGTGTTGGCGGCTCGCAGTGACAACTGGGGCGTGTCAACCCTGGCGGAGGTGGACAGTCTGGGTGAGGGACCTGCTATGTTGCATGACAAGACTGTTGACAAGACCTGATACTTAACTTTATGATATATATACTAAGCAAAACTACATACACTTACTACAGACAAACTCTTCACTTATAAGATATGATGACTCTAAAACCAACCTCAGAATCCCCTTCCGAACTCCCTTAAACTTGCTGGGAGACTGGCACCTGAGTGGGCTTTTTCTTCTTTTTTTGTTTAACTCTTTTTCCATTTGTTGTGCAGACTGGACTGGACTGGAGGAGGAGGTAGGAGAGGCTGTACTGCACTGGGTCTACACAGATCAAGTCAGTCTTCTTAAGGACCACACCTTCACCCTTAATCTCATGAGGGCTGCTTCATCTTTCTCCCTCCACCCACTCATGAAGAGGTACTACTGCTCCAACGTGCATCTTTGTCTTCTCATTGTATTGTCTTGAATTATATTTTGATTTTTTGTTATTCATTTTATCAGCTTTAGTTTAACGGGAATGCATTTACTTATTTTGGGGATGTAGTATGGAAAAACATGGCTTGACTGTGGCACTCTATAGCAAGAATGACAGAGCATTGCCTTTATTTCCTACTTTCCAAAAGAAAACCATTGGAGAGCAAGTAAACTAGTGTGGATGGATTCAATGTGGTGTTAATATTAACTTTGATGGTGACGACAGGTGTGAGAAGGCCCTGATGGGATGGGTGACGGTCAGGAACTGTGTCCGCCTCTACACAACTGCAGACGAGATTGGGGCAGAGACGCTGAGAGACCACTGCTCCACACTCATCTCAACACACTGGGTAAGCATTCATCATACTCGTCACAAGCTGGAGTTCCTTGTCAAGCTGCTCCTCCATCTTTTTATCAATTGAACAGTTCAAAAAGATTACCAAAACATTGTCAATATGTAGTTGATTGAGAGTTAATTTTCTACTCGTGTTTCGGAAAGTTTACAAATCAAATTGAAACCCTCTCAGCACAGTGTATTATCATGATAAGTGTTTATATTCAGGGCCACCATGGTACAGTGGAATCAGGTGTGCTGTGGGGGCCAAGAGATACTGAAGTGCTTGGGTTTGAATCCTGGCCACAGTCTGAGGGGAGATTGGGCATCCACTCAGGGTAGCAGTTCCAAAATGGGTGGGTTTTCAAATAGGTCTCCATTAGGTGGTCTCCTTTAGTCCATAAATTCCCATTAAAATCCCACATTGTATTAGAAAAAAGGATCGTCACTCAGTCAATCATTTCTCCTCGTGACAGAATGACTTCACCCCAGAGGACTTCTCCCACATGACAGCACCACTCCTGTACACCATGTTCAAGTCCAAGACCACCCACCCCCTGCACGCCGCCATCAAACTGCAGCGCGAGGATGTGGTCTTTCTGTACCTCATCGAGTATGACGCCCAGGTAAGTACAGAGATTGACTTTATTGTACTGTAGTAGATGAAAACATGACCAAATGAGGGAAGCTACAAGAAGTCATTTAGCTCCCATTGGGCAAAAGTTAACCTACTTTCAAACATTCATACCTTTCTCTGGTAAACTCTGAAACTCCCTATCTGCTTCTGTATTTCCAACTTCACTAAGGTTCATGTTTTACTTGTCCCACTTTGCTCTAATTGTGCCATTCGTACTGCGCAGTTTGTCTTGTTATTGGTAGCACTAGGTTGCAGGTGTTTGCTTCTTATTTTTCTTCTCTTCTTTTTTTTTGCTCTTCCCCCCTCCCCCCCTCCTCCTAACTTGCATCTACATATTAGGCCTTGAATGAACCTCCACTGTGTACAATGTAATTTGACAATATAATGAGTGAATTAGCACAGTCTGACTCACACACAAGACATTCTCCATCATTTATTGTACACCACATTACAAACAGCATCAGTACAACAAGAATTCAGTAATATCACAGTCAGTACACAAATCTTTGAACTTTAACATTCGGGAGTCCCTTGATCGCAGGATGGGTTCTTGTTTGTTTGTTTACATATTTATCACGACACTAACAACCTTCAGCATTAACCCCTTCAGCACTGTGACACATTTTGACCATTAGTTTTGGGTGTGAGTAGAAGATATTGACTTTTGTAAGGGTTTATGGAGATCAGAAGATAAATGGCTAGAGTCTTTGCTATTTCAATCCCCTTCATAAGTTCCTGAAGTTGTATAAAATAATCCAATAGTAAGCAAAATATATAGGAAAACATGTCATGGTACTGAAGAGGTTAAGACGTCCCTCAGTGACAGGAATATTCAAGTTAATGATTGCTTATTTATTTTTGTTTTTATTATGTGCCACTAACCTCCTGCCCCACACAAGTAACCTTTTTGTTTGGGATCAGAAACTAACCTGATTACTTTTTTCTCTGAAGTTGCATAGTGATTTGATGAAAGCCTTGAGACAGCACTAATTTTTACCCTGTTCCATTGCACCTTTATATCAATCAGCTAACCAGTCTGTCTTTATCATCATCATTGAAAAGGATTGAGACAGTTTTAAATTAACTGTACTTAAAATACCCTGGACAGGACACTCAAGGTAAACATGTGAATCTGACATGTTATCAATTAGGCCACACATCACCAAGGCTGGAGTCAATGTTTAGCCTTGACTGTCGTGTCACATTAGTTCCTTGTCCCAGCCCTGCGTTAGTCTTGGCAAGGAGGTGGTTTGTTTACTCAGTGGCCAGTGCATTGCTAAAGTGTTACTCATTTTTGTAGTGTCACTGTGGTAGTTGTTGGAGTATTGCTAAAAGGAATATTAATCATGTTAAGAACGCTCATAGTCTGGTCATTTTAATAAGAGGGATTTCAGAAAGGTGTAGTGATCGTATTGTAATTTAAAATATTTGTGGTGTGTTTTTTAAATAGGGGTTACAAAAAAATAAGGAATTGTATTGTTACTCAAAATTGCTCCCAGTTTTTAATAAGGGCAGTGAGCAGTTCAAGGACATAGCAAAATGTTAAATACTGCTTCTTACACTTAACATTCACCAGCATTCCTATTGGACTAAATGTTGTATGAGTTGCAGTGGTGAGATAGAGACTAGTATTCTTAGATACATATGTGCTTCACCTCCACTACTTCAAAAAGGTTTTATTCAAATTTAGAGAAGTCTTTTATGGTATTTTTACAGTTCTAGAGGCAGATTTCTACATTATTAACTAGAGAAACACTTTTGAAAACCACACTAATTATCTTTGTGGCTTTTGAAAATAGTTATGGTGAGAGAGCAGAATGTTTCTGAATACCAATCTTAGATGATGATGATGATGATGATGATGTAGATGACTGTGAGTAATATGGAAGGAACTTAAGTGGAATAATATAACAAGGATGAAGTTTTACAATTACATGTTCACATTACTCAAAGCACATAGAGATGAAACCTTAATGCAAATGATGAGGAAGATGATGCACAGTGTGATGACAGGAATTAAGTAGAACAACAGAGCAGAGATGAGATATTTACAATGGCACTCTTCACTTAACAACAAGAGTAACTTAAGTATTTGGTCCATGGGAAACCTTAAAGTAATAGCCTTCATTTAAAACAAGAGAAACAGTGACAAGTAGTTTTTTCAGTCACTTAGGGTAACAAGCACTAGTTATCAAGTGTCCTGTAGTAACCAGTGAAGAGATACAAGTAAGAGAGGAAGTGTAGGTACAACCAGGGATATGGAGGCAATAGATGCATCATTACACAGGTTATAGTCACAGTAGCAGTACTCTGAGGAAGGTGGCCTCTCAGCGCTGTGTTGTGTGATGCACCCTGGCTTGACTAGACGAGCCTCAGCGTACCGTGCCTGGCTGGTGATGTTAGGGGTGCAGCCGTCCATGGTGGTGACGTGAATCTTCCCTGTGGTGGTGAGATAAGGGTCAGGCTTGTTGGATATATAGAGACAGGACACTATGAGCCCTGCTTGAACCCTGTACAATACAACTAGGTAAATACACACACACACACACACACATACCTGAGGAGAGAGGCAGTGTTATCCTCTGGTAGATGCACATATTGGAGTCAGGACAGTCCATGATGTAGCGTTCTGAGTCGTCAAACTCTGAGCACGGGTACACGAATCTGTTGTGTCGCTTCACCCGCTGGTTGTTGTGCACACACTCATAACAACGGATGCCACACGCTGCGGGGGTTAGTTGAATTAATGATGGACCAAGGCAAGGGGGAAGCAAGAGCCAGTTGTCGCCATTATTTCTCTGCAGGTCATATTCATACTCTAAAGATAAGTGGAAGTGAAATAATACAAGGCCTTTGTCACCATTAATTACTCCACTGCACAACATATTCATAGATGAACACTATTTGCTCCATTGTTGTGACTCTTGAAGGCTTAGATAAAAATGTATAAAGGTATTTGTGTCATTCTGAAGGAAATTTAAGTCATGCAGAATTAATGGAAGAAATAGATGTAACAATTTGAATAGAGAATACAAAGATAGGGAATAGATGAATAATAAAGGAAAAACAATAGAGAGTTTCTTGTGACAAATGAGGTGAGAAGGAAGGAGAAAGTGACAAAAAGTAGGAAAAAAGTGACTATTGCAAAATGATAGAGAGAGAGAGAGAGAGAGAGAGAGAGAAGCACTATTACCTGAAGGGATAAGTAGGAACAAGGGCAGCAGTCTTCTCCAGAGGGTTGTGGTGGTGGTGGTGGTGGTGGTAGCAGCAGCTTGAGTATCCATACCTAAGAAAATTATTATTATTATTATTATTATTATTATTATTATTATTATTATTATTATTATTATTATTACTACTACTACTACTACTACTACTAATACTAATACTACTAATACTACTAATACTACTACTACTACTACTACTACTACTACTACTACTACTACTACCACAAACATCAATCTTGCATGAACTGAACAGGGAGAAATATACAGAGAAAACACAAAAAAATTATTATTGATACTATAATTATTTCCTACCTTGTGTGTGTGTGTGTGTGTGTGTGTGTGTGTAGAAGAGAGGGAGAATATTGCTGTGTATATGTGTACGTGTGGAGGTGTGAGTGAGTGGGTAGACCAGTGTGTGTGCGTGTGTGTGTGTATGTGTGCGTGCGTGTGTGTGGGAGAGCAGGGTTATAGGAGAGCAGTGTTTTGAAGAGGCACTACCATATAATAAGGTTCTCTGGCATGTTGGGTATTTTTCTCCATTCTTCCTCATCTATTTCATCATATCTCGTGACACTGGGTGCTCTCTCTCTCTCTCTCTCTCTCTCTCTCTCTCTCTCTCTCTCTCTCTCTCTCTCTCTCTCTCTCTCTAGCATTAGTACAGACACAGTAGTCCGCCAACAGCCTCGTAAGGGCCAGTAGGTCTGCTGCTATTTGTTCTTTCTTTTATATTCCTTCTCTTTCTCCTCTTCCTCCTCCTCATCATTCTTTTTCTTCTTCTTCTTCTTTACTACTACTACTACTACTACTACTACTACTACTACTACTACTACTACCGCCAATGCTACAGAAGAGGAGTGAAGGTAATTTCATGGGGCGTGTTTTTGTGTTATGCAGAATGGTGCTTGGACACGCTACTGTAGAGAGAGAGAGAGAGAGAGAGAGAGAGAGAGAGAGAGAGAGAGATCGTATTTTGTGAAAGGGAAGTCTAGTTGAGTACACACACACACACACACACACAC
>CM035219.1:2322311-2352021 GCA_020233015.1 Callinectes sapidus
CTCTCTCTCTCTCTCTCTCTCTCTCTCTCTCTCTCTCTCTCTCTCTCTCTCTCTCTCTCTCTCTCTCTCTCTCTCTCAAGGGGGCGTTTCTAGGTACCAAAACATGAGTCATTTCTTCTGCTTACTCTTTCCTTCTCAGTTTCAAGCTACTCAAAACATTAATAACATTTTTTTATTCTCCCTTCCTCTTACCTCCTCATTCTCAAGGACACGTTTCTGGGTATGGTACGATGACTAATTTCTTCCTTCGTACCTTCCTCTGAATCCCTTCACTACTGGGACGCATTTTTACCTCGAGTTTTAAGTGTAACTACATTTTACTGGCATTAGGAAGCATTTTTTTTATGTAAGAGGGGGAAACTGGCCAAGGGAAATATAAATAATGTAAATAAAAGGGCCACTTAATTGCCAGTCCTCTTAAAGTTCAGAAAAGGTCGAAGGAGAGCATAAGAACATAAGAAAATAAGGGAAAGTAAGAGGCCGTTAGATTTATTCGTGGCAGTCCCTATGTGAACACTCCTGCCTGTTTCCATCTATCATCCTCACCCATAAACTTGTCCAATCTTCTTTTAAAACACCCTAATGTCTGAGCACTAACAATATTGAGTCTGTTCCACTTATCAACTAGCCTATTTGAAAACTACTTCCTATTTCTCTCCTAAACAAACTTAATTAACACCATGGAGGTCAGAAGATTAATGGCAAGTCTCCTCCCGTTTTAATCCCTACATAAACTCCTGAAACTGCATAAAACCGCCCAATAGTGAAGAGAATGAATATGAAAATGCTTCGTTGTACTGAAGGGGGTTGAATCCTCTTAGTCAGCGGAATTCCTGGCTATGTGAGGTATGAAGGCTGAGTTAAGCTGAAGTTTACTTGGTACTCGTTTTGAATTTGTCATAATCTTGCTGCTTTTCCTCAGTTGTAAGTTTAGTTTAGTTTGATTAGGCTAGGTAAAGTTAGATTAGGTGATATTTGGTCTGGTTAGGAAAGGTTAGGCTAGATTAGGATAAGTTACGTTAGGTTAGAGTGTGTTAGATTTTAGTCAGGTTTCCGTATCTTATAATCAGACAGCAACAACACATTTGTTCGTCTGCCTTTCTATGGACAGATATATTAGGTTAGGATAAGTTAAAGTCTGTTAGATTATGTTATTTTCCCGTGTCTTATGATCAGACATAACACCACAGTCTGTTTTTTAGTTCGTCTGCATGTCTTTCTATACCCATATACATAAATAAACTCCTCTCCTTCGTAACAACAACAACAACAACAAACAACAACGCTCCCACAATAATCCCTGACACACATAACACACTCCAGCTAATATGCATAACGCACAAGGGAACCCTCCATCAATACCATTACCTTGATTAATAGCACCACCTTTATTTACCACCACCACCACCACTACTACCACTACTACTACTACTACTAGCATGCATTGTTGGTAGTAGAGAGCAGCAGGGTAGAAGCAGAGCAGGATGTAGGGCAAGGAAGAGCAGGGTGAACCTCAAGAATGGGGATATGGGCGTGGCTGACCTAAGAGAGAGAGAGAGAGAGAGAGAGAGCTGTTTTAGACCATATTTTCCTCCCTCCTCCTCCTCCTCCTTTTTTTGTTATTTTCATTTTGTTTATTTGCTTTTTAGTCTTTGCAAATGATCTGTTAATTGATTTTCTCTGTGTTTGTTCGTTTGTTTGTTTGTTTTCGTGTTTTTCTTTTCATCCTTTTTTTTATCTTTTTTTATTTTCTCCTCCTCCTCCTCCTCCTCCTCTTGCTTAATTTCCTGTAGTGCGTCATGTTTGCATCTCTCTCTCTCTCTCTCTCTCTCTCTCTCTCAGAAGTGAATCAGGGAGTAGGCACGGCAAGTATGTCGGGGGGGGGGGGCTTTTTCTCCCTCTCCCTCTCCCTCTCTCCCTCTCTTCCTCATATTTTCCTTCTTCCCCTTCCTCCTCCTCTCTTTCTATAGCACCTTGTTGGCTCCACCCTCTCATTCATTTGTTTAATTTGGTGGAGGGTGGTGTTGTGGTTGTTGTAGTTGTTGTTGTTAGTGGTGGTGGTAGTTAAGGTTACGTTAGGTTTGATATGTTTAGTAGTAGTAGTAGTTGTAATATTAGTTTGTGGTTTAGTTAAGGTTAAGTTAGTAGTAGTTGAAGTTAACGTTGTTGTTGTTGTTGTTGTTGGTGGTGGTGGTGGTGGTGGTGGTGGTGGTTTTGAAATGTATTCTAAGATAAAAAATAAATTAATATTTTCTAAACGAGAGAAAACGCGAAACAAAAATAGAAGCTTATTGACAAAGAGGGGAGAGAGAGAGAGGAGGGGGGGGAAATCAAAGCTAAAACAGAGAAGTTTGAGATAGAGAAAGAAGGAAGAGGAGAAGGAGAAAGAAGGACAGGATGTGTGAGGAATGAGTCCCTTCTTTCATTCCTCTTCTTCCCCTTCTACGTTGCGTAATGTGGGGCAGTAGTACTAACAGAGAGAGAGAGAGCGAGAGAGAGAGATACATTTCAACGATATCTTTTCTCTCACAACTTGACGCTTCATTCAATAAAATGTTTCTTCTCATTTCCTTTCTTTTTCTTCATTTTCTCTTCCTTTTCTCCCCTTCCTAATCTTTATCTTGCTTTTTTTCCCTCTTCCCTCCTTCGCTTTCTTCACCCCTTCTTCTTCTTCTTCTTCTTCTTCTTCTTCTTCTTCTTCTTCTTCTTCTTCTTCTTCTTTTTCTTTTTCTTTTTCATTACTTTAATTCCGCCTGATTTTTTTGTACAATTTCTCCTCTTCGTCAGTATCTCCTCTCTCTTTCATTCAATCATTCGTACATTTTCTTCCGTCTCTCTTTCTCTAACACCGTAATTTCTTCCTCTTTTTTTTTTTTTCGTCTTTTCCTTCTCCACCATCATTCTGTCCTCCTCAACCATTCCTACATTTTTTGTTCACCTACTCTTCCTCGCCTCAGTCTTCTTCCACCACCGTCATTCTTTCCTCCACTATCATTCCTGCATTTCTTATCGTCTCTCTTCCTTCTCCACCATCATTCCGTCCTCCTCTTCAACCATTCCTACCTTCCTCGTCCTCCTGAATCATTCCTACATTTTCTTCACCTTCATTTCCTCTACCACAGTCATTCCTTCCCCCTCCACCATCATTCCTTATTTTTCGTCCCTCTCCCACCTCCTCCTCCTCCTCCTCCTACACGTGGTTGGCATCAGGCTGGCACTAGGCACTCTTGCTTACGTCATCTCCCCCTTCAACCCTGACGTCACACACCTCCATATCACCACTACCACCACCATCACTACTACTACTACTATTGCGACTACTACTGCTACTTCGGTGAGGACTTCTGGAGGATAATAAAGAAATAGGAGTGTAGTAGCAGTGGTGGTTGTGATAGTAATACATTTTCACCACATCAAGAGTTCCCTCGTAACAGTAAATAAGTGGCGTCTTTTCAATAGGGACACTGTCATACCTCAGACGTAACAAGTGGCGTCTTATCAATACATAACGGCTGGCTTTGTTTGCGCTCCGTTACCAGAAGTGGGAAGGGAGCGTAACGGTGGTGACATGTGGCGATGAGAGGGGAAGTGAACGGTGACATGATGGGGGAGAAGAAGGAAGGAGAGAGAGAGAGAGATTGATAAGCCGTAATGTCTCCTAAACAAACAAGACTTCCATCTCATCACAAAAATTCACCTTTAGATAAACCAGAGAGAGAGAGAGAGAGAGAGAGGGAGAGGGAGGGAGGATATGAGGGATCAGACTGTGTATATTTACTTCCTAGGATCAGTTTTAGCCATGTGTGTTTATGCTTCTACTCTCTCCCCCTCCATTACTCCATTACTCCACTCCTTACTTACCACCTTCTCCTCTTTGCCACAAACTCACACTCCACTTAACCTTTTACTTCCACAAATACTCTGGGTTCGTATTAACAGAGATTCTTAAGTAGGTAACTCTTTCTTAGACGAATTTGTAGTCTTAAAGTCCATGTTAACCTCTGGAAATTGGTGTTTTACTTTAGCCATTATCTCATCAGCAGCTTCAAATTAAGTGGTGATGAAATAATGGCTAATTACTCCGGTTCTAGAAGGTTAAGATGGATTTTAAGACTAGAAATTCGTCTAAGAAATGTTACATAGTTAAGAATTTCTGTTCATACAAACCCAGACTTACTTTCTCCCTTTTTGCATCTCAGTTCCTTATCTTAGACTGAGTAATTGTTCTTGACTTACCTCTCAACCTTGATTAAGCTGGTGTTGGGTGGAGTAAAGTTGCAAGGGACACCACTGACTCATTCTGCGTGTGTGTGTGTGTGTGTGTGTGTATTTACCTAGTTGAGATTTACAAAGCTTGAGTTCATCTTGTGTGGTCCGGTCTCTATTTCTGTTCTCATCTAATCTAATGTGTGTGTCTGTGTGTGTGTGTGTGTGTGTGTGTGCGCATGTACGTGCGTGTTTCTTATTACATACACACTTTTTTAATTGTTGGTATCGTCCTCTTTCTATTTTTTTTTATCAATTATTCGTGTTTCTGTCAGAGAGAGAGAGAGAGAGAGAGAGAGAGAGAGAGAGAGAGAGAGAGAAACCTCTAATCACTCTGGCCTCAACCACCAAATCACCACACAATGAATTAAACAAGTAACCCATTTACCAGCCCGTCACACACCTGTCATTACCTGGAGGGCTTAACTGTACTCACCCACACTCACACACACACTCCCACACACACACCCACGTGGCTCATCTCTTGACAAACTGCTCTTGTTTAATCCAGTTTTATGATGCCTGGTGGGTGGATGTTACATCAGATTCTAGTGGAGATACATCAATCTGGTTTTTAATATGCAGGTCCTCATGGAATTAAGTAACTTTTATTTCCTCATGGTTTATTTTATCATTTTTATTTTATTTTTATTTATCTCAGTTTGTTCTCTAGTATATATCACTTTTGCTATGAAATGAGCAGATCTATGTGTATTTAATTAAAAGGGAGGCTTTAAGACATTTGTCCCTGTCTTTAGGGAATTGGCTAATTAGTGGAGGTTTTATTATTTTTATTTATTTGTTTATTTAGTCATTTATTTTTTCATTCTTTTTTCCCATTGGCCAGCTTCCCCCCACTTTCATTAAAAAAAGAAGTTTACTGGTCAGAATATATTTGAACTTTTCACTTCTAATTATAAAAGCATACACAAGGAACATACACACTAACACCTGCAATTTACTTCAGTTCGTGCTGTACCACTCATTATCTTGTCACGCTGAAGACTCACTTACCTTATATAGTTAGTGGTCAGACCCCCAGCAAACCTTATTCTCATCATTACCTTATTGGAAGCTATCTGAACCTTGTTAGTTGTGGTCTGCTCTACATTTGGGAATCAGGTTGGTCTCGCTAACTCTCTATGCTGTCAGTGAAGATGGTCATCATTCTTCCCCCTTACACATTTTTACTAACTACCTTTTCTTTTCTTTTCTTTCCTTTTTTATATGTTGGAAGGACACTAGCCAAGCACAACAAAAATTAAAAGTGTTTGAGAATATGATCCTCTCCCTCACACTCCCTCATTCCCCCTTCTCCCTTCACAGTTGCCGGCAGTACTGGACGAGGCAGACAGTTCCGGTGACATGGCACTGGACTTGGCACTGATGGGGAGGCAGCACAGCATTGCCGACACCCTCCTGAAGCACGGAGCGTCAGTGACCACCACAGATCCAACTGGCGCCTCACTCCTCCATCAGGCTGTGAGGAGAGGTGGGTGTTGTGTGGTGTTGTGGTGGCTTGAAAGGCTAAAACAAACCTAGTAATAAAAACACTGATAAATTTGGTATATACTCCTTCATCAACCGAGGACAAATATACTCCCTCCCTTCTACAAGATCATGGCTGTTTGAAAACTTTAGACCAACCTACTAATAAAAGCATTAATAAATTTACTCTTTCATCATTGGAACAAATACACTACTACCTCCATTTTAATAAACCATCAGTGGTTGAAAACTGTAAATAAACGTACCAGTAAGAAACACTAATGAATGTGGTGTTGCTGCAGGGGATGAGTACGCAGCGTCCTTCTTGATGAGCCACGGATGCTCAGTAAACGTGGCCACACCAAGAGACGGCTCCACCCCGCTGCACACCCTCGCCAGCCAGGAGTACGGGGACCCTCAGGTGCGGCAGGACATGGTCAGGGTGGCTCAGATGATGATTGAGAAGGGCGCCGACCCAAACATCCAGGACAAAAACATGAAGTGAGTTGAATGTACTGTGTAGAGGCTGAAGATGTGTAAGAAATGCTTTGAGGAATGTGTATGCTGTGTTGTGAGGGAAGGATTGAATGATTTACCTTCTCATTGCTGGCTCATACGTTCAACCTTTAAATACTTATGTTTTCTTTCTGATTTCCACTCCTCGTGCAGAACTGTGATGCATTTGGTGGTGGAGGGTGACAGGGAGGAGATCTTCAAAGTCCTCATTGAGCACGACAACCTTCGCCTTGAGCTGCAGGACAAGACTGGCTTCCCCCCACTGTGGCACGCCCTCGCCTCCAGCACAGACTTCAGTGACAACTCCTACGCCTCGAGGCTCATCAAGAAGGGAGCCTCACCTGATGCTGTGAGTGTCCTTCCCTCCTCCTGTCCTCACTCTGACTCACTCCCCAGTGCCAGTAATTGATCCATCCTTGTTTCACTGTTCTTTACATAGACCTTTTGACCTTTCTTATATCCAGGTGTTTGATTAATGATAGATTTGTTCATTTTCATCATCATTGTCTTTTTCTCTTCTTAACATGCAACTAAAGATCAGTGGAGACTCTTTTAGCAAGAAAAATATGAAGGTATGATTAGAGACCACTGTTGGTTTCTCTAAATGCATTGGGAAGCAGATATTCTAATTGTTTCATTCATTGTCCATCTGTTTAAATGTTATGCTTAAAGGAACATTCATTTTCACATTAATATGAAGATGCTTTATACTTGCTTTATACTCTCTCTCTCTCTCTCTCTCTCTCTCTCTCTCTCTCTCTCTCTCTCTCTCTCTCTCTCTCTCTCTCTCTCTCTCTTTCTCTCTTTTCTTTTCGTGTCCTTGGTTGAATGTATCAATATTAAGAGCTCCAAATTTTGTTGTGTATTTTGCAGTTGTATTGGTAGTGGCAGTCTGTCTTGTAGGTCTTGAATGCTTTCCTTGTCATGTGATGAGTTAAAGGAAAGATTCTCTGCATTTGATAACCTCTCAACTGGTCACATGGAAGAACAAAAAGATATAGACCTTTATTATCATTTTCTTTGTGAGTCAAGCTTCTCATGTCTCCTTCAGGTGGTGAGGTCCAATGGGGAGTCCCTGCTGCACCTGCTGGCAAGGGAGGGGCTGGAGGAGGCCGGGCTGTTCCTCACCACTCAGGGCGTCAACTGTAATGTGGTGAATGCTGATGGTGAGACCCCCCTCCATGTGTCCTGCACTGTGGGTCTGCCCTCCCTCACCACTGCCCTGCTGCAGGTGAGGCATCATGTGTTATACCGGCTGCATTGGGTGTCAGTTTGTCGTGGGTTGTACTGATTCAAGAGGTGTGATGGAGGTTGGAGTTTTTATATATATGTGTATGTAAAAGAGGGGAAAACTGACTAACTACAACAGAAAAGTTCAAAAGATAGGCCCACTTAGTTACCAGTCCTTGTGCAGGTCAGAGAGTTTGTCTAACGAAAGGTATGAATGTCTTAAAACCTCCTTCTGAAATGAGTTCAAGTCATAGGAAATACAGAAACAGGTAGGGAGCTCCATGTGCTGAAGGGTTGCTTGTATATAGAGACATCAAGCATAAAACTTGGATTTTCATTATCCTTCACTGGGAGATGAGGAAAAATTCAAATGCACAAGTCAACCTGATCACTCTGTTTCTGGGTGTCTTTATGATTATATTAGTGTGAACAGCACCACTTTTATAACAGTTAGAATATATTATGCCATGCATTGTAAAGTTTCTAGAGGCAAAGTTGATAAAAATCATCAACTTTTTCTCTCACAGATGGGAGCCAATCCAAACTTCCAAACATACTCCACCACACCCACAAAGGATAAGCCACCCAGCAGTGACCCCTTCATTGAGGACACCACCACCACCACCACCACCACCACCACCACCACCTCCTCTCCACACACCACAGACACTTTCCGAGAGACGGCCCTGCACCGCGCCATCAGGAACAAGAAAGAGGCAGACATCCGAGCAATACTGGACTACAAAGGTGAGGCTGCAGTGTGGCGGTGGTGCAAGTACCATCAGAGGAAGGTGTTGGTGGTTTTTCTCTGGCCTAGTGATGCTGAATAAATGTAGAAAAATATGAAATTGCATAATTAGTTTTCCTTCCACAGGAAAGGTCATTCGTAAACTTTCAGAATATTGTGAAAGCAACAAGGCCGACCTGCTGTTGACTCCTGACCTGAACCTGCGTGACTCTGACGACCTGACTCCGTTGGGCGTGGCCTTGGGGACGAGTCAGATCACAGTGGCCAAGCACCTGCTGGAGGCCGGGGCTGATATCAACACCACCAACATGCAGGGCTGCAGCCTCCTACACCTGGCCATCCAAGTCAAGAATCCTGAAGTAGCCACCTTCCTCATCAACAATGGAGCAGAGACCAACTTGAGGCAGGTGTTGCAGAGACTAGTCTTTCCTATACCCAAGTGTTGGAAAACTGCCTTATTCTTTTCTCTGTAATTCTTTAGCCAGCTTCCTTTATACGCGAGAAGAAGGATTATTTGAAGTTTATCCTTTTGGTACATTTGTTCAGTCATTTATTCTCTAACTCATCACGTTTTTTTTGCTATCATCATCACTTATTATTCGTAATTTTCGCTACTGACTAGATTAATGTTCAAATGCCTTTTTGAATCCTTCTCCTTACTCACCAAAGACTCACACTGCATAAATCATTAATTATGGGTACTGGACATTAAAACCTTCCTCTACTCACCAAAGACTCACACTGCACCCCCAGGACACGTGAAGGCCTCTCCCCGCTGGACCTGTGCATCAGTGAAGGGTTTGGGGAGGTGGTGGGGCTCCTCTGTACTCACAACGCTGACATCAACGCTCACCCAGGCTCTGACCCGCCCCTCTGGAAGGCCCTCAGCTCCAACCAAGAGGACATTGCTTCCATCCTAGTCCAGTGAGTGATGGTTGTCTTTCCGGTGTCTCTCTGTCGTTCCATTCTAGTCCAGTGAGAGATGGTTGTGTTTCTTGTCTCTCTTTGTCATTCCATTTGAGTCCAGTGAGTGATGATTGTCTTTCCTGTGTCTCTCTTTGCCATCAGTGCTGTGAAGATTTAATGTTTTTTATTTATTTTTTTCTTGTGTTCTTAATGTGCCAGTAGATTGAAATATTGATTGTTTTTTTTGTTTTTATCTCACCCTTCCTTTTCTTTTCTCTTTGTCTTTCTTTTTCCTTTATGTTTACTTTACTTTTTGTTGTTGTTTTATTTCTACTTAAATATTTTTTTCTAGTGAACTGGTAGATTGAGAATGTTGGTTACATTGAAGTAAAGTAGCATCTCTTTCTCTTTTTGTTATAAATCGAGAAGAGAGCATGTGTAATTCACTTTTTTGTCTTATTTTTATTAATATATATATGCACAGTTAGTTGAAAAATATTGATTATTTAGAGGTAAAGTTTTAAAGGTTTTCACATCCCTTTCCTTTCCTTTTCTCTCTGTGTTTCCTTCCTTCTATAAGTGCAGGAAGAAAGAGAAATATTTTGTGTTTTGAATTTGTTTACTTTCTTGTTTGTTATGAAATTTTCTATGCACACATTCTTGCAAGATGCATCATGTTGCCTTCTAACTGTTTCTTGCCGGCATGTTACTGAAGGAAGAGGTGGGTGGGGAGAGTACATTTCTGTTTCTATCCTATTCTCCCACATGTAATATGCCGCTTGAAATCAATAGAAACCCGTTATGACCACATTTTGAAACTTATGCAACAATATACAGTACTGTCTATGTCATTTTGTCATCTCGTTGTATCTGCAAAGCTACAACCAACACCTGCTACATTCTACCCTTATTAGCAGTGGCAGTAATTCTAGTCTGGCAAACTTGTGGGCTTTTTATTTATTCATTTATTTTGTTTTTGTATATTTTTCCTCCCCATGGCCAGCTTTGCCCTCTTACATAAAAAAAATTTATGTGTAGATGCTGACCATTAAAAGCCATACAAGCACAGTGTTATTGGAAGATTTTACTTAGTTCCTTGTGTATTTACCTTGTACAGTACCTTGTTGTAATGTGCAAGGCTTGAGTTGGTTTTGTGTGATTCTTTCTCTATGCATGTATACTCAATAACTCTCTCCTTTATTGTATACTTTTTAGCTATATCATTTTGTCTTTTCAGTTTATTTCATGTCTATATACCAGTGGGAAGCAGTATTTCCTGTGTGTGTGTGCGTGTGTGTGTGTGTGTGTGTGAACCTAAGTCAGAGTACAGTATACATGCATATCTATCTATCTGTGTATTTCAGGCACCATGTGGACACTGACAATTGGGATGATGGCCCTGAGGATTGCCAGCAGACTTTGCTTCACAGGGCCATTGGTAAGCTGAGAGAGAGAGAAGCAAATTTTCCTTGACACATGTAATAGTCTTTATTTTACCCTTGAGATACATCACTTTACCCATTGTAATTTTTCGTATTCTTCACATTTCTTTTACTCTTTGTTCTTTCTTTCACTTTTTAGAACCTCTTCTTTATTTACTTATATTTTTCCATCTTTTCTCTCTTTTATTTATTGATGTATTGACTTACTCCTCTATCCCTGAACAACACACTGTCACTCAAGGCACAATCCCCCAGTCTTCTCAGAGTACCTTCACCAATACCCACAGATGAAAACTGTGAGGAGATAGCAGTGTTCCTCATCCGGAGTGGCTGTGACGTGAATGCTGTGAGGAGACCAGGACCAGGAGGCTCGGGAGGGGAGGAGGCGAAGGACCTGATGACGCCCCTCCACCTGTGCTGCTCCTGGGGCC
This sequence comes from Callinectes sapidus, assembly GCA_020233015.1. Lineage (NCBI taxonomy): Eukaryota > Metazoa > Arthropoda > Malacostraca > Decapoda > Portunidae > Callinectes > Callinectes sapidus. The sequence continues at coordinate 2,333,339 of CM035219.1, forward strand.
TGGAGGACACCGTGCAGGCCCTCATTGAACACGGGGCTAAAGTCAATGCCAAGGTGAGGGACAGTTGTGGTGCTTATGGGATTATTTTGTTGATCATGTCTTTTTTAGTGGTTATTTGCAGTGGAGCTGAAAAGTCTTTAGTTTTTATTCATGTTCTGTTTGGTTTTGCTAGTTTTTTGTGTGTTTCTCTGATTGATTTAGTCTTCCTAAAAATAATGTAAAAGATAAAACACTTCATTTTCTCTGTAAATTGTATTCTTCCTATCTTATTGTAGCAGAAAGCTTCCAAAACACAATAAAAAAACCCCACCAAACTAAAGCAAACGACACAGATTTCTTCCACACACCTTCATTATTCTTCCTTTTTTCATATCATTAGGATGCTGAGAACAAGACACCTTTGCATCACGCTATAGAGAATGCCCACACCAACATCATCTCCCTGCTGCTCTCCCACCCTGCCCTGGACCTCACCATCAGAGACAAGGCCGGGGTGACGCCCTTCGCTGCGGCCATGTTACGTAAGAACAACAAGGCAGCCAAGGCCATCCTCAACAGGGAATCTAAGGCCGCTGAACAGGTAAATGTTATTGTTATTGTGTATAGTGTTGATTGTACAGTTTTCAGGTTGTGTGTTTGTGTGTTAAGGTTTTCTTCTTGTATGTGTGCTTTTTTTTATTTTTTGAGGGGTGACGTGTATGTGTGTGTGTTTGGGTTTCGTTTTTTTGTTTGTGTTTCTTTTTGAGAGGTGATGCGTGTTTGTGTGTGTACGTGTGTGTTTTTATTTTTTGTGTGTGTTTTTAGTGTCTTTTTGAAGTTTAATGGTGTTTGGAATGAGTTTTTTATGTTCGTGTCTTTTCTTATTTTTTTGTGTTTTTGAGGGGCGCTGTGTGTGTGTGTATGTGTGTGTGCGTGTGTGTGTGTATTTGTTTATGTTTTCTTTTTTTTGTGTGTGTTTTCAAAGTTCTTGTTATGTTTAATGTCTGAAAAACATTTTTTTTAAATCTCGTAAACATGGAAAACCTTAAAAATGTCAAAAACATGAAAACTGCCTTTGCAAACCCCTTAAAACATCATCAAAAACATAAACACACCTTAATAAAATCTCCAATAACATGAAAAACTCTTAAAAACTAATACTAACATGAAAAACACCTTTAAAAACAAAAAGAAAACATCCCTAAACCCCCAAAATCACCCCTAACCCAATGTAACCTAACTTACTGTTAACTACCCTTTGCAGGTAGGACATGCAAAAATATCTTTTAAAAACCCAAAAACCACCTTCAAAAACCTTTAAAACTGCTAAAAAAACACCGCTACGCTAACCTAACCTAACGAAATCTAACGTCTCATTACAAGTGTCCTAGTGGTCCGAATTGGTGGTGTTCACAGCAAGCAAAAAACATGAAAAACCTTAAGAAAGAAACTTAAACACCCTAAAAACACCCTTAAAACCCCTATAAACAACCTTAAAATTACCCCCAAAAAAACACCTGTAATGTAATGAAACCTGACGTCCCTTTACAGGTCTCCCAGTGTTCAGTGTTCAGAGCAAGCAAAACAAATGAAACCCTTAAGAAACAACCTTAAACATCCTAAAGACACCCTTAAAACCCCTTAAAATAACCTTAAAAAATACCCCCCAAAATTGTATAGACATTTAGTGAAGGAGGATTCCTGACTAATTTTGCTTTTGGCTTCTTCACAAACTAGTCAAAGTTAATATGTATTGTCTTCCTCCATGCAGTATGACCACAAGGGACACAACTTCCTGCACCTTGCCATCCAGAAGAAGGACATGGAGAGTCTGCTGTTCCTCCTCAGCATCAACGTTGACATGCACACCCGTACCCAGGACCAGCACTCCCTCACTCCACTCCACCTTGCCACTACTCTCCCTGGGTACACACACACTGTTCTCTGTTAATTCTCTCTCTTGTTTTATTCTCTCTCTCTCTCTCTCTCTCTCTCTCTCTCTCTCTCTCTAATGTGTACCATAAAACATTGATGGTGTTTTCTAATTTGCCACCGGTTGGTATTTGTATATGAAAAATCCCATCCATGTTTATAATACCAGTGGCATTGCTTTGTGTAGGTTCAGTTGCCATCTTTTTTCATATGGATGACAAATGAGGCCATTGTTGTTATTATGCAAACATGTTGAGCTTATGAGTTTTGCATTTACAACTGCATCCTTTGTTGCTGTTTTCTGATACTTCTTGTGTTGATATAATAATATATTATATTTATCTCCAGGGCCCATATTAACAGAGATTCTTAAGTTTGTAACTTTTTCTTAGACAAATTGTTTGCCTTAAGTCTTTAGTTTATAACCTGAAATTGGTGTTGTACTTTAGCTGTTTTCTCATCAACAGCTTCACATTTACAGCTGATGAGATAATGGCTAAAGTACAAGACCAATTTTGGCAGGTTAAGATGGATTTTAAGACAAGAAATACATCTAAGAAAAATTATAAACTTGAGAATCTCTGTTAATACCGGCTCTGGACTAGATATTGCTTCTCCTTTATTTCTTCACTCACCACCATCATTTTCAGGTCAGAGATGATTGTCCGCAACTTGCTGCTGGCGGGACACGGAGCCATCAAGGAGCTCACACCACAGAAGCAGACAGTGCTCCACCTGGCAGCAGCACATGACCAGCCACAGCTTGCTTCCATCTTCCTGGACAATGGTGTGGAGGTGGATGCTGTGGATGACAACCTCAACAATGCCCTCCATGTTGCTGTCAAGGTAGGCGAATATTTGTCCTATTTTTTGATCCCTCACTGATTGGTTTACATAAAAGCAGCAGTGTTTGTGTTAAAAGATTAAATGTATCTTTTTCTTTTATGATTTGTTTGTTTTTGTACATTTTCTCACCTGTTGTGGGTACTATTCATAACTGCACTGTACTTCATGAGATGAAAACCAGATATTTACATGTAACATTGAAGTCTGTACAGCAAGACTTTAGAAACCCACTGAGGGAAGTACATATTTGAGTATGCACAGAAATGGAAATTCATCTCCCTTGGAAAACCACGAGAATGTAGAGACACTTGAAAGGAATGCAGTGAAAACCTTGTGTTATTGTGACTCGTTGTTGTTAGCAGTGTCTTCATTGTGTCCTCCAGGAAGGCCACTTGGGTGTGGTGAAGGTGCTGCTCACAGAGTCAAACATTAATGCTGGTGCTGTTAACATGAGGGGCCAGAATCCGCTGCATGTGTTGGCCAACTACCCAAAGGACAACGCTGCTGCCATCGCTGAGGTTTTCCTAGAGGCCATTCCAGATTATGACCTCAACAGTGTGGATGTGGAAGGCAATGCAGGTGAGGAGTGATAGGTGATGCAAGAAGTGTTGATTAGTTACAGTTGTAGTGATTGATTGAAAGTAAAGAAACAAGTTGAATACAAAGTGATGGAATATTTAAAGAAATGTTAGTTGGTTATTAAGTTCAGTAAGCAAATGTATCAGCAGCCACCAATTCCTTATTCTTCCTGATTCTCTGCCCTGCACCCTCTAAGCCTTGTTGCTGGCGTACATGAGAGGTGCCAGCCAGCTGTGTCGGGTGCTGGTGCGAGCCGGGGCCTGCCTTGGCACCACCAACAAGCATGGAGTCAACATATTCAACTACCAGGTGAGCCATACAGTGTTAGTGGAGTGGCTTGTGTCCTTTTCAGATACATTCTTGTGTCTAAGTTGAATTCTCTTCTTTCTTTCCTTTTGCTTTTTTTCAGTTTAAAAGGAAGTAAGTTTGTTGATAGAATGGAATGTGTGCTTTTGGGTTGGAGGCTGTGGTATCTGAACTGAATTTGAATTGTCTTCCTCCTCTTCGTCCTCCTTGTTTATCATCTTGAATTCCAGTTGAATAAAGGCTAGAAGGTTTGAAGCTAAATTGTCATTATGATAAGTAACATAAGAGATCAACATGACACACACACTCAGGGAACATCCACAACTTTAGGACTTGTTGAATGAAAACAAACTTCGGAAAGATGCAGCAGCACAAATTTTATTCAGAACTTTTACAGCAAAACTGAGACAATAAACAGGTAAACAAACACTCACGGGATATGAACACAACTGACCCCTCACTGTGGCTGACAGGTGCCCACCAAGACCCTGCTGTTCCGCCTGCTGGATGTGCTGTCTGGTGAGCCGCCATGGTGCGAAGGGGAACTGTGCATGGAGTGTGGCACCAAATTTGGCCTGGCAACACGGAAGCACCACTGCCGTCACTGTGGCAGGATACTGTGCAACCGGTGCTCGGATAAAGACGTTCCTATCCTCAAGTTTTCTCTCAATAAGCCGGTGAGAGTGTGCCAGACCTGCTTTGATGTCCTCACACTCGGAGCAGCGGCCAATTCCTACTAATGTTTTTATTAATTCACGGTGCATTTTTTTCTGTGCACGGGATGTCACCTGTATATCTTTTGCCTTAGCGTCCAAACACTCGAGGCGTTCGCTTGTGGGCAGGGATTTTACTTCATTTGTTTTCTTCCTTTTTTTACAGTATATGTGTTTGAATTATTTGCAGATGTTCACTAAAGACCCAAATTTAGCAACACAATGTATTCCAAGTTTAGAGAAGTATTAGTGGGTCATTTTATACATCTTTATAATTGGATGTGTAATTTTGTATAATTATCATTTATATAATTACTGGGAGTACAATACCTTGAGAAAATTCCTCAGTTTTTTCATCCAGTTTTAAGCTGAGCCAAGAAGCAAGTGATCACCTGTGTTACAAGCTGTGATATATGTCTAAGATGAAGCCTTCTCCAAGCTAGGGATCAACTAAACACTTTAACAAACACCTTCTCAACAACAAGGATGGCTGAGTCATGACAGCTCTGTACATAGCCACCACCCTCAGCAATGCATTCTGTAGGTTTTATAGCTGCGTCAATCCTCCAACGTGACTTTTACAAAAGGTTTTAAGTCAGGTGTTGTAAAGAATTGTCTGAAGTGATGAGAAGTAATCAGTTTTGCCTCCAGTTTGTTGTGTAGTGCAAAGATTAGTAAGATGATGTATCACAGGTTTGCTTCCTGTGAATTGTTCTTCTGTTAAGTGATATAAAGATAGTAGTAACTGCTGTGAGATGCATGAATAGCTGCAGTTCAGTCCCCAGTAAACTGTGGACTTTTTGTTGTGTAGTGCAGGGAAGTAACTCATGTAGTGTCACAGGTTTGCCTCTAGTGAATTGTTCTTGTGTTAGGTGATGTAGTATAAATATTGTGACTGGAGTGAGTAGTATGCATAGTAGTTTTGTAGGTTTGCATTGCTGTTTTGCCAATCAATTTGAAACCGAATGTAGTATCAAATGCAGCAATTGAAGAAAGATTTACATGGATCTTGGAAAACAAAATGAATAGGATTGGACTTTATGAAGGTCACTGTCCCTATATGGCTGTAAGGCTGTTTCTTTTGCTTATTAAGAAAAGTAGATAGGAACAAAATGATAGTTCAATACAGGAGATATTTTTCTTGTATGGTTCATAAATCTTGTTTTGTATTTCTTCCTGAGTCAAGTGAATAGAAAGTATTGTGGGATAGGACAGCTGAATGTTTTGTTCATGATGAGGTGGTGTTGTCCAGGAAGAATTGTAGTTTGAGTGTGATGAAAACTTAGAATGAGGTGAGAATTTCAGATTTTCCAGCCAAAAATGTATGTAAAGTCAGGTACTGAACATAGTGAGATGCAAGTGTATTGGTGGAAGTGATTTTCAGGCTTGCAGGTACAAGTGGCAATGTTGAGTTTTACAAGTGAAGTTGCAGATCTGTGTCCATTGTTCAGTGCAGTAAGGTAATGACATCTTTCTTTTACAAGAAGAAATGTCATTTTGTACTACTGATGTTTGCACACTGCCAAAAATTACAGAGAAGGACTTTGTGTAGCTTGGAAAGTTTTAGTGTTGCTTTGTGTCCATTTTGTAGCAATGGAAGGCTGTCACAAGCCACACTAAATAGTCATGCTATTATATATTTGTAATAAAAAAGCTGTGTTTTGAATATAAGCAAGCTGCCTTGAGCCACAGCTTCCACTTGCCTTGTATAGCAGTGTGAAAAAGCAGAACACTATTTGTTGTGAATAACCAGTAATAAGAAGCACAAGTAATGTCATTTTGGTTCCAAACAAACCCATGAACATTTTGTGCATGGGTAAAATGTTTCCTTTGGACACCATGGAAACCCTGAGAAATTTACTTAATGGCAGGATAATTTTGCCATATAAAGTACAATGCCTTGCACATCAGGACTGCAGTGATCATGTCCTGGAATGATTTTGTGGGTCATTACATAAAAGGATGAAATTAAAGTTTGTGTTTGGAACCAGGCATGACATCACAGTGGAGCTCAGTGTAGAGTCACATTTGGTGTAGTGAAGGTGAGGGAGGACTGGGAAGTGTGGGTGAGTGAGCCAGGACAGCCGCTTGTGTGTGGGTCTGCCATTCAAGATTTACCAAAGAACATTATGCAGTATTGATAATGTTTTAAACATTTGTGTAGAAATGCTGTTTTTCCTATGTTGTTATACTTCTATATAGTAGTTATACATATACATACATAGTTTATCAGTATAGATATTTTGATAACATAGTTTGGTACTGCATTGTGTATGTGTACTTTATAGTTATTCCATAAGACATTATATCTGCCATAATGTAAAAACATTTAGATAAGCAAAATAACCAGATTTTTTATGTAAGTTTAAAGGTTAAGGCATAAGTAAGAATGGTCAGGTCACATGAAGAGCTACCAACCCAGGTACAGTTGGCTTAGTTAGATTAAGTTACTTGTCTCTGTCTGTCTGCTTGCCAGAGGGTAACCTAACCTAATATAAACCATCTCAAGTGTAGCTGGAATGACTGTTAATCCACCTGCCTGTCAATATTACAGTTTTCTCTCTTTTCTATCTATCTGTCTCTTCATCTGTCCATCTATGAATAATGTAATCAAGCCAAACCTACAGTATAACTGGCATATCTATCTCTACATCTGTACTGTTCTTTCTTTCTTAACACTTCTTTATGTATTTATTTGCCTGTCTGTCTTTGAGTATCCAAACCTAATCCAACTGCAGCTGGGGTGGCTGATCTTCATGCAACCCAAGATGTCTTTAAATCATGTGGTGGTGATGTGCAGAATGGGAATCAGGTGGCAGGTGAGGATCAAGGCTCATTAGTAGGGAGTAGGAGAGAAAGCAGAGCAGGGTAGTGTGGGGTGGACCAGGGGGGGTTGTGGTTGGGGCTGGGTGTGGCTGAGGGTTCAAGTTGCAAATGCAGGAAGAGAAGAGATTAATCAGGAATGGACCACACTCTCAAACACTTCAGCAGCTTATTAGGAGAAGTTTTAACTTGCTGTAGTGGAAGTCATTAGGGTTATCAAGAATGTTTTCATGATCCCAGTGATAGTTTAACAGATTCTAGTAGAAGTTGTTAGTGTTTTGAAGAGTAAGTTCATGATTCCAATGATGGTGAAGTTTTTTTTAAAGCTTTCATAATTACATTATCAGTTTAACAGGTTAATGGAAGTCACTGTGGGTTACTGAGGGGCAGTTTCATTATTCCAGTGATAGTTGAATAGACTTAGTAAACGTTTAGTAGTTTTCAATTAAGGGTGTTTTCAGAATCCCAGTGGTAGTTTAATAAAGGTTGTGTGCCATCAATGAAAAATACATGCAAGATTCTTACCAGTTATTTGTATGGCCTTTGAAAATACTCCTTATGGAGATCCAGACTGTTGTGAAATACAGCTGATTATCAAGTGTCATGGTCTGTGGTGGTGCCAAGGGAGAGCTATAGGGGCTTGAGCCCCCCAATAATGAGTCTAACTCCCCTTCATCTCTCTCAATATACATAAAAAAAATATGACAGTTGTCATATGTATTTCTACATAAAAATTCACCATCAATGCTTCATTTTGATGACATTTTGTGAAGCCCCTCCACATTTTATCTCAGGCATCACAATGAATATTTGCTGGTGCCACCATGGGCATGACGAGGCAAAAGTTTGTGGGATGTGGGATGTGGGATGTCTGTTGTGAAGTGTAGGAAGACAATTTTAACAGTTTTATCTCCAGGGATTACTTAATTAACAGGAAGAAAAGTTATTATGAGACATACCCACAGATGATAGAATAGATACAAGAGAAAAAGAAAGGTAACTCAGGAAATAGCTTGGTGGGTAGTTGTTGGAAACTTTCAGCCATTAGTTGTTGCCAACATTAACCTGAAAAAAGTCAATAAAAAGGCAAGCTAAATAAGAATCAAAAGTGAAGCAATAATTTATATATATATATATATATATATATATATTATATATCTATCGCTATATATAAGATATATTATATATAGTCGATATATATATATATATATATATATATATATGCACATACACTGAAAAGTGAGGCAACGAATTTTGAATACATACTTTGTATAAAGATATTTAAGCATAACTTTATAATGAAAATTGCAATACAATTGTAATGTAATAAAAGTCATAGATAAAGAAATAAAGATGACACTGTACTATCTTAGTAAAAATACAGTAATAACTCAAGAAATAACAATGAAACAAAAAAGAGAACATATAAATTTCACCTCATCATTAAACATGATTTATATAAAACTCACAAATTGATAACACTATAATATGTATGTGGAGGCAAATATTTGAGCATTCCAAGCCACTTGTGCTCACCTGTGCTTACCTGCTCAAGGGCTAATCATTTCTTAGGTGTAGGTAGGGTTAGCATAGTATGTTATTTAATTTTATATATTAGGATGAGCTGTGTGTGTGTGTGTGTGTGCGTGCATGCCTGTGCGAGTGAGAGAGAAATTGATGAGTTTGCAATGGTTGTGTTGTGAAGATGTTGAGATGTTTAGTTTACATTGTTCTTTAACCTCTATTTTCTCCTCCTCCTCCTCCTCTTCCTCTTCCTCCCCCTCTTTCTCCTCTTCCTCTTCTTCCTCCAGTACAAGGCAACATAAGTAAAAAAAAACCACACCCAGGAAGTGTATAATATTATGTACACAGATTGAGATGCAGTTGCAATATTTACTCTTATTTCATTTCTTTCACTTATCATTTTCTTATAGCTATGGTGTTCCGTGACATTTTCACTAATTAGTTTCCCTTTATCAGCTGTATTTTTTTTTAGCTACTACTATTATTATTATTATTGTTGTTATTATTACTATTATTATTATTATTATTATTATTATTATTATTATTATTATTATTATTATTATTATCAAATTATTTACTGATGTTATTGTTATCTTTTCATATTTAGACTTACTCTTATGTTTATTATTACTGTAATATTTGCTTATTAATTTATTCTCGAGACTTATTTTCCTTCTTTCCTCCCCGTGTTCTTTTTTTTTTTTTTTTTTTTTTCATTTTCCTTTGTGTTCATTTATCATTTAACTATATATTTAGTCCCAACTATATTAAATTGTTTATTTGTTACCATCTATTTTTAGTCTCGAGCAATTATTTCATTTATTTATTTGTTTCCTCTTTTGAAGCCAAACATGTATTATAAACACAACCATAACAGCCTTGGTGCCACATAGCCTGGCTAGGTGCTTGAAACTCACAAGTATTTTTTCTTTTTATCTATTACTATTATTTTTCTTTGTCTCAGTCGCTATTGTTATTGAAGAAGAAAGAGCAACGATAACCTCTGTTGTAATAAACTTATGTACGTAACTTGCAACTACTTTGTTTGAATTATCATCACTCTTCATTTTCTTCCCTCTTTTTACCAGCGCTTCTCAATTAATAAAGAAAAGAAAAAGAAAAAATGTAAGAGGTAAAATTGAAGTGTTTTCGACGTGTTTCATGCTCTAATTCGTGTATAGCAATGAAGAAAACAGTTTTGTACTATTGCAATAAAGGAAAGTAAATGAATGAATAAGACAAATTAACAAAGAAAACGAGAAGGAAGATTATGTAGATTATAAGAACAGAAACTAAGGTAATATGTATATTCTGGTGGTGTGGCTGATAGGAAGAGCGTAACCTGAGGCGTCTGTACAGGTAAACTATGGTGGCCACAAGGACAGGTGAGAGTGATGGTAATTAATGAGATTCGTGAGGCATTTGTTGGAGGAACGCGTGGGAGAGGAGGGAGTGTCGGGTTGATTTAGTAGCACCGTATAGCACGTGACTCCCTTCATTTCTCATTCTTATCTTCTCTTGACGTGAACAAGGTAGTACTCGGATGGGGAAAGGGTGCGTTTTGGAGAGGCAACGCTACACTCAACTGACTGCAGGGGCTTCATTTACTCATATCTTTCCTATCCTAAGCTAAACAGGTATCGCTGAAGGAAGAGGGTATAGTAAAAGTAAACGCATTATATATGAAAAAAAAGCTTTGTTTATAAATATACTTTTTTCTCACATTTTCGTTCTCTTTCTTCCTAAACTAAACCGTACACTTTATAGAAATAAATTAGATAAAATATATAACGTAGTTAAAGTGAATGAATAAGATATATTGCAAAGTAAATGTTTTGAAAGGAAGCTTATGGAAGAGGCATCGTTGTGAATTAGTAAGATAAATGGCCTCAATGTATGCAAGACAAACAATGATACGTGTTTTCTCGCTGAAGTAATGATTTCAACTCGCCACTTCATCTTGTGCATCTCCTGTCTTACATCTCTTTAGTAATCTTATCTTAATTTTTCCCTTCTCCCAGGTCATGGCCACTCCTCCATCACGTCACTGGTGCCTCACATACATTTCCTTTATTCTAACCTTTATATCACCCACATGAAGGCAGCACGTGGGTGTGATGAGGGTCATAACACTCCTTTGCCGCAACTCTGCTACTTTCAAGACTACAAGAAACTAAACGTATTTCTAAAGGTGTCTCTAAGGTTGTAGTGACAGATTAACAATAGTTATATTCCATCAACGGGGAAAACATTTTTGAGAAGCCGGTTAACCATCTCGGTGGCTTTTGTAAATAGTGTTTGAGGGGAGCGGGGAGGATAGTGGTGTGTGGCATCTGTAGTGAGGCGCGAGGCGGGAGCTGTGGCTGCTGGTGACTGGTCTTCCCTACTGACTGGTTAGTGGTTGTGGGGCAGTGCAGACAGGTGGGAGTGATTGCGGCTCTCTTTCGTCGATCTTTCCTTCACCGTTTTACTTGTGCGGGCGTTCCTCAAGGCAGGATGACTTTACTGAAGAGATGCTGCTGCTGCGGTGATCTGCGGAGCGGGTCACTCACCATTGGAGTATTTTCTTTCCTGGTGAGTGCAGAGGTGTAGGCTCAGGTTAATGCAGGTCCTCTTACTCCTACTCCCGTTCCTCCTCCACCTTGACAGTCACTCGGCGTTCCTTGCCGTGGTTAGAAGCAACGCCTTCACCTTGACTCACTCAGGGAAGGTAGCATGGTGTTTGTCATTACCATTTATTTGTATTTTATTTCATTTCTTTTATTTATTTAAATATCTGTTGCACTTTTTTTTTTTTTATAGATATGGAAGAATGCGTGACGTTTTCAACTTGTCTCGGTTGGTTAGCCTAGTAAATGATGCAGGTATTTCTATTCATTTCTGTGCATTCTAATGAACTGACACATTTGATATTCAGTGAGTGAAAACTTAGCAAGAGTCAAGTGCGTCGCATCGCTAACCTTGCCTGTGGCTGCCTTTGAACCCGAGGCATTTCTTTTCACCATGACAGCATTGTAATCAAACCAGTTCTTTATATTCCTCTTTTGTTTTTGTTTTCTCTCTCTCTCTCATTATTTAGTTAATGTCTTCACGGCTACAAAGGTCGTTTATATAGTGAAATAAACTTGAAATGATTTAGAATTCAGAGAAGGCAGCTTATAATCACACTAGGAAAGACGAATACTTAAACCTTGCCATTGTTTTGTTACTCACTCATATCTGTGTTAACCTGTTCTCTCTCTCTCTCTCTCTCTCTCTCTCTCTCTCTCTCTCTCTCTCTCTCTCTCTCTCTCTCTCTCTCTCTCTCTCTCTCTCTCTCTCTCTCTCCACCGAATACAGAATTTGTACAGAACTAATGAAAAAAGGTATTGCGATCACAGAAAACGTAATTACAGTAATGGTTCGGTGTTCAGTAATGTTTGAGGAAATTTTATACGATTCACCTTTATCTCGGTGCTGAATGACGAAGGTGTCCGCCCTTGAGGTGCCCAGCCTGAGATCCGCCTCTACCTCGTGCAATGCCTGCTACCGTTATTATTATATTGCTCCTGCCGCTCCTGCTGCTGCTGCTGTTGTTGTTTTTTTGTCCAGGGGTAATTATTATTATTATTATTATTATTATTATTATTATTATTATTATTATTATTATTACATCATCATTATCTTTGCTATCATTGTTTTTCTTGTTTTTGTTGTCTTCGCCACCACCATCACCACCCGTACTACTGCAACAACTAATACACTGTTGGTATTAACTACATTCTTTCTTAATCTACATAGACCCCACCTTACCTACATTAACTTCCTGCAAAAAAAGAACAATAATTATGATTCCTAGCTCAATATCTGGCATCCTGTCATTACCAAGCAATTTCACACAAGACATAACTTTTTCATGAATTTATATATTTCATTAATTCAATTTTGAAGTGTGTAGGGTGAAAAGTCACAAATTATCACTGCACTGCCGCCCACAGGCTCTTAATGATGACTAACGAAAAGAAACTGGTGAAAAGAATAACTGAACGAACCCTTCGGGGCTGCACCTCTGCGGCGCCATCTGCTGCTCCGGAGTGGCAGGGAGTGATGTGCCATCGGGTGGTGATCGAATAGAAAGTAACTGGATACTGATTTGCAGAGATAATGTGTCAACGGTACTATTAGTCTGGTGGGAAATAACAACTCTGTGTGTGTGTGTGTGTGTGTGTGTGTGTGTGTGTGTGTGTGTGTGTGTGTGTGTGTGTGTGTGTGTGTGTGTGAGTGAGTGTGAACAAGAAAGATCGTGTCAATCAGCCAATCCTGGTGTAGCCAGGAAAGGTGTATCTGGTGGCCAACCCCTGAAAATGTGCCAGGATTCGTTTCGCCTATAACTCAACAAAAGCTGATGTGACAGGTGTTGGCATAGTAATGCTGGACCACAGTAAAAAAAATCTTGTTTGGTTGATCTTCCATACAATTGATGACCAAGCGTATTTTCTGAACACATTTTTATCCATCTATTAGTTATCACTTGTGTCAGTATGGGGCGTGGCCTTGAGTGTTGCCTGGTGGGGGTTTCAATGGGAAGAGGATGTGTCTGGGAGAGGGAGGACAAGAGAAGCTACCCATGCAGTGACACCCGGTTAACTACCAGACTGAACGGCATTTTAATCCCTTATGACAAGCTCTTTAGAAATAGGAGGATGTATGTAAGCAGCTCAGCAGTCTTGGCAGCAGCATCAGTGGTCAGGTGACGCGTGTCGTCTCATATCTCTCAGGTGACATCCATCACCTCGTTGTCTGCACCTGCCAGTCGGCGACAGGTGCGCCCTGGTAAAGACTGTGATGTAACTGATGAATCCATTAACAGTGTCGTGCAGGACTTGACTAAGAGCATATCCATGAGTCTTCATGTGTTTGTTAAGATAAAATTATCTGAGACTTTCAGACACTGACGAATATATAAGTGATTGAAAGTTAACTGAAGTTTAATACATAGATGCTAACATTAAACATCAAAGCCCATGATACATAATTACATAAGACAGAAGGAAAACTGCAGTAACAGTCGTCAGAATTATATGATGAAGCATGACATTTATTCATGTATACAGTAATTATGTCTTCACCGGGTGGAAAGCTCCAGCAGGACCTCACTGATGTATTGGGTGACTGCCTGGGCAGAAATATTACCTCATTCCTTCAAGGAATATATTGCCAAACCGGTTAGTCCGTCAATGGCGTCAGGGTTGCGTGATGCTCAGATATCATAGGATGTCTTGCGGTTTAGACGAAACTATTATTTACTGATAATTATATGGTATATTTTGGAGACCTTTGTTATTGTCCCTTCAAGATTTCAGTACTTTAGCGTCTTTGTTTATATTTATAGGGGAGTGTGCTGATGACTGCAGATAAAACTGTTTTCTTTTTTCCCATACATTTTCATCCACACTTAATATTTTCTCTCAAAAGGGGAAACATCGGGTGCAGTTCGCTTTTTATTTAACCTTAATTTTGCTTTGTAATCTCCATCTACCTGACACATGCAGTGTAGGCCTCAGGAGAGTCAGAACACTAACCCGATCCCGTACACCGAAGAAAAGGAGACCGTTGTGAAAGGTTAAGTGAGTGTGGTTGTTTCGCTGGTCGCCTCTCACTCTCACTTTGCGGGCTGATCATGCGGGAGAAAGTTTTGTAGAGCACACGTATGTTTTACTAGAGCTGGTTGAAGCGCCACTCACTTCCTCATGCACCGGTAAAGTCGCCAGTCAGCTTTTGTATATAGGAAGTGATTGCTGATGAGGCCGAGGCAGCATCAGGCCGACAGCGGAAGTGAAAGCGAGAGTCGGGTGAGGGAGTGGAGTTCTCACCGCATACCCAGACAGAAAGTTGTGCGCCGTCCAGACCATCGTGCCCACTTTCTTTCGGCCAGCGTGCCCACCCAGGCCTTTGTATTGCGCATTGCTGGGAATCGAAGTGTTATGGTGTGGGTATCTATGACCAGTATCGAAGATGAACCCTATAAGAGATGATAGAGGTGACAGACAAGATCCTCAGGGTTAAGTAATCAAGGCAGGACAGGAAGCACGATAGAGTAAGTTTTAAAAAGGAAATAGGAAGAAAATGGTGCGTCACTTTAATTGCATATGATTATAATAGACGCGATAATCCCGTTGTTAGTGTAGAGACAAGGAAGCTTTTGAAAGATTGAGTGATTTATGAACCAGGATGATAGATGGACAGGCAAGCGTGTTTCAGAGAGGGGCTGCCATGCACGTGTAGGCCTAATCCCTGTACATCTTTCTCCTTGTTCTTGTTCCTATGTTGTAACCATTCAGAGGTTGATGTATTTGCCTCCAGTTGACTTGTATCTATAAAAACTGTTCAATTAGGATCGATCTTTATACAGAATCATTGTATATTTGCAATTCAGTGTAGAAATAGGGTCGTAAATAAATCATATTCAAGCATATACTGTACGTAGAATGATTAATAAAAAAAAAAACTAATTTTATCACACTATTAGGAAACGGCGCATTTGAGGTATTGAATGAAAGGAACTGGCGATGAAAATAAGGCTCTAACAGTAACTGAAAAGGATAAGAACCATAATAAACAGATTCACACACACACAAAAAAAAAAAAAAAAGTATGGAACGTTTTTATCAGCCAGGTAGTAAACGTAAATACGATTGTCAGTAAAGAAAGGGTGGACCTCACAAGTGAATGATATAAGCGATAATACAAGTTTTGTAGTGCAATAAGTAAAACATCATAAGACCATTGTTATCAGACATCTGGGTGGGCTTTCAGATACCTCTTTTAGCCCGTTAAAGCTCATAATATACATATGTTGAGTATTAATTAAAAAAAAAGTCAGATAGATTTATGGATGGATGAGGATGAAGGTTATTAGTTATTAGTATTAGGTAAAACAGGAGCCTGGATTGTATAGATCAAGTGGCCTTTGCAGATTAGTTACGTTGCTGTGTAAAATCAACGTGTCTTATTTGTTGGTCGATAATTTTCCCGTGAGATTTTCCGCTTCTGTGTTTCTGTGTGCGTTTAACATTGTTCTTAGATGTACATAAGTGCGTGTTGTGTACTTCATTTAGGGTTTGAGGTGATGCTGACGTCGTTATTGTTATTTTTGTTCGTTTTCCTCCTTCTCCTCCACCTCCTCCTCCTCCTCCTCCTCCTCCTCCTCCTCCTCCTCCTCCTCCTCACACATACACATACATGCAGTCATATTTGTGACGCTTTGCTTCGCTGTGTTATGTCCGATGCAGTGTCGAGGAGGAAGGGTTTGCCGGTCTTGGCTGCCTTCCACCGCCGCCTACACACATCTCTGAAATTGGTGGTGTGAGTCGGTGACCCTTACCAGATGGGTGGGATGTCTGTGGGGTTACTGATATAAGAAGGTTAGGGAAGTTAACAGAATATTATAGTAGATGAAAACATGACTGTCCTTTAATTTTCTGCTCATCATTTCTGTTCATAAATCTGTTATAATCTTCCCTTGAAACTCTGTTGACTTTCCACTTTTTTTCTCTCTCCTTTTTTTTTTGATGTGGTAGCGCTATATGAGATTTTACATTGAGTTTGTTGTAGTTTTGTGACTGCACTGACACTTATTTTCTGAAACGCTTTGTTCCCTCAATCACTATTTTCAAAGGATTTGTGAGGTTCTCAAAAGTGTTTGTTGTTGTTGTTGTTGTTGTTGGTATAAGAATATTGTTAACATGTTGCTGGCGTGTATATAGTGTTGTTGCGATGCAGATGGTTTTTCAGACTATGCTCCTAACACCGCTGTAAGACTGCCGCTGGTTTGTGATGACTGGAAATGATAAGTCAAGTTCAGCAAGGTATAATACAATAATTCTACTTAAAGTTATGCCTCAGTTATATAAGCCAAGCAATTGTGGCTCCTTGAGAAGGTTTTGTATAGGAGGAAGAACTGCCAAAATCCACTCTTGCCAAGGTATTAAAGTTGCCCTGATTATTTCCGCTTTTTTTAACATCGTCCGGCCGTTGTCGTTGTCGTCTTTTCGCTTCCTGGTGCCAGGCGCTCCTCAAGGCCACGGCACGATAGGTTATCAGTGCCTCGGAACATTTCCACTGACCGAATGGACGGCGAAAAGTGTGTGGTGATGTTCAGTCATTTCCGTATGTGACCTGAAGTTGTCATGAAAGTAATTGATTTCTTTCTGAGTCATAGTGTTGCAAATTAGACTTTGAATGAACCGAAGAACAACACGAAGAAAGAAAAATTATTTACCTCAAAGTTTGAAAGATACGATGTACATTGTGTATCAGTGGCCTAACTTGTATGAAGATTACATTTATACATAAACAATATAATGATGTCTTGATTGGTAAACACTAATTCCGCCTATTTCTTTCTTACTGTGGTGATTATATTTCTAAAGAAAAGGTTCAACAAATAGGTAAGTATAGTTAAAGATTTCATACAGTGACTACACGTTCTTGCCTTATTTTATTCTATTTTTATGTTCTTGTCGTGGGGAAGTATCTTATCTTGAGGTGTCCTGCCGTGTCACTATTGAAGGGAAGGTACGTGCCTCAGTCCTGGCAGGTGTGAGGTTTTAGTGCAGGCAGCGCCCCGGCCTCTCCATATTCTGCTTCATATGGCCTCCATGTTTGCTTCGCGTGTTGGGAATTCTCAATCACTCAGGCAGTCAGTGTCCATGTCTCTTTGTCCTCCTCACCGTGGCAGAAACAGGGTATACACAGTGGTATTGCTGTGCACTCGTCATTGCTACACACACACACACACACACACACACACACACACACACACACACACACACACACACACTCACACACACACACACAATACCAAACTATTATAAGAGGTGCTGCTTTGGCATGACATCTACGCAGCCAACGTGAGCACCTTATAAGACAATAAAAGTAAAATAAATCTGAACATTCTTGAAAAGACGAAGGGTGAAGTGAAGCGACTTGTGATTAAGAAGTATGTGTGTACGATTACTTGATAAGGGGCATTTAGGTAAAATATAGAGGAAATACATGTGATGTCCAGGATTTGAATATGTTCAAATTAAATATAAAGAAAGTTACGTTTTTTCATGTATTAAGGAAAGCGGCAAGAAATTAGTAAATAAATAAAAAAGAAAGGAAAGCAACCTCTTAACTACCTTTCCCCGACTCCTTACTACCTCCTTGGTAAAAGAAATACTGAATGAATAAAAAGAAAATAGATATAGAAGATTCAAGAGAAAAATGACTTCATTTGCTGATGTATCTTAATACTTAAGAAGTAAGGCATTTGAATGAACGTAACAGGCTTAGTTATCAGGTGTCTAAAAAGTGTGAGGACGTTAGAAGCCCTGACAAGACAGATAGATTTGTGGTTCAGGATGAAAAATTCCACTACTTAACCGAGATATCTGTGTTGCCTAGCTGGATTTTTCTTGATCTTACCCCATCCCCCAATCTCTCTCTCTCTCTCTCTCTCTCTCTCTCTCTCTCTCTCTCTCTCTCTCTCTCTCTCTCTCTCCATGAGATTTTTTTTATTAACTTTTCCTTCTAAGGCAGGTCCTCTTGGCGTGTATTTAATGATCTTGCGTACGTAACAAATTGGCAGTGTAAAGGTGCATACACCAGCTCTCCACGGGTAGGGAGTGGCGTTAAGACAGGATTAGAGTTTAGACACGTAGGTCAGTCAGGTGACCGTCTCTGCATTCAAGTGGAGGCATGGAGGTATTAAGGGAGGAGGTAGGTACTCTTGGGATTACTAGGGTTGGGCTGCTTAATGAGGAGGGCTTGGCCAGGGTGCGGCAGTCAGATCATCATACAGATGTGCTGAAGAGAGAATTCTCTTAATCCTGACAAAGGTTTGGGTCGCGCTCTTTTTGGGTCCACAGGTAGTGTTCTCACTCTATCTTCAGGGAAAGTTTGCGAACTTTTGCAGCAGCAGCTACCCAGTGCACTTGACAGAATAGCTCCGCTGTG